>ML406622.1:0-36914 GCA_005239525.1 Nicotiana knightiana | reverse complement strand
TGTTAATCCAGGCCTATGGACCTTGTTCACCGATGGTTCTTCAAATATAAAAGGCGCCGACTTAGGCATAGTCTTGATATCACCCATGGGTGAAAAGACACGGCAAACGGTCCTAACCAAACGGGATTTGTGATGAAAGAAGTCCACGAAGGACACTGTGGAAATCACTCAGGGGAAAGATCCTTAGTGAAAACACTAATCAGCGCCGGATACTATTGGCCTAAGATGGAAGAAGAAGCCGAGAATTTCGTATCCAAATGTGACAGATGCCAAAGGTTTGCCAATAACATGCATCGACCAGCGGAATTATTACATCCAATAATATCCCCATGGCCTTTCATGAAGTGGGGTATGGACATAGTGGGCCCTCTTCCCACAGCTAAAGGACAGGTGCGGTTTTTACTCGTACTAACCAACTATTTTACAAAATGGGTAGAGGCAGAAGCGTTCAAACAAGTGCGAGAAAAGGAAGTTAAAAGCTTCTTATGGAGATACATAATATGCTGCTTTGGAATACCAAAGGAAATCGTGTGTGATAATGGCCCACAATTCATAGGCTTGCAAATCACAAAGTTCTTCGAAAGTTGGCAAATCAAGCGGATCACTTCAACGCCGTACCACCCCGTGGCTAATGGTCAAGCTGAGTCAACGAATAAGGTCATTATCCACAATCTAAAGAAGCGGCTGGATAAAGCCAAAGGAAATTGGCCTGATGAGTTACCAACGGTACTATGGGCATACAAAATAACTTCAAAGATAGACACGGGAGAAACTCCGTTCGCACTTGTTTATGGCTCAGAAGCCTTAATACCTGTGGAGCTTGGTGAACCAAGCATAAGGTTGTCTACAGCCATGGAAGGTGAAAATGACGACGAATTAAGGACCAACCTGGACCTGCTCGAACCACGATGAGAAGCAACATTGATACGGATGGCAACTCAAAAGCAAATCATAGAGCGTTACTACAACCGTAAAGCTCATCTAAGATACTTTAAGATTGGGGACTTCGTCCTCAAAAAGGTCTTTCAATCAACGAAAGAAGCAGGTGCAGGAAAGCTAAATCCAAACTGAGAAGGACCTTACAAAATCCGAGGCATAGCTGGGAAAGGCGCCTATGAGTTGGAAGCTATGGACGGCAGAGTTCTACCAACAAGCTGGAACGCCATCCATCTAAAGAAGTATTACTTCTAAAAGAAAAGAATACCCACCGTCAGGTATCACATGTTCGATTTTATTTTGAACATTTAAAAATTTTACTAACTTTTTTAGATGATAGGCACAAGGCTAACCCATCACCAGATGATGATATTAGACCTGCAAAGACGCGAGGAAATAACACAATTCCCGGTCTAGGGTTACACTTTCTGATGGACGTTTTAAAAGGGTTAAGCAGTCATCATCTAAAAAACTATATACCTTCGAGTCCGGAATGTTTTTCCTTTTCAGGAAAAGGACCACAAGGAAGGAATAATCAAGTGCTCGAGATTTCATTCTTCAAAGCTCAAACACTTGGGGGACTATACAATATGGAAGGCTAAGACGAAGCAAAGAAGACTATCAAAAAGTCAAAATCTTGAGCCTGAAGACCCATCTACCTAACGAGACAAGTGATACGAGCAGAATCGAAAGAAATCAAAAAAGCCATCCAAATACAAAGCCTAATGCAAAAAGCAAAAACCTTCGAACATGTTCAGGTTGAAAGGCAAAATATTAGTCACGAGAAAGAAATGTACATCTTTATACTTATTCAAAGTTGTTGTAACAAAAACAGTTAGGGGTAAAAGATCATCATCAATGTACTCATTCAAAAAATTGTTCTCAAATAAAACAGTTATGGATGAAAGATCTAAATCCTTGTATTTGTTCAAGAAACTGTTATCAAATAAAAACAGTTACGAATAAGAAAACATTTCCCTCGTACTTATTAGAAAACTGTTTCCAAAACAGTTGCGGGTAAAAACCCCAATCTTTATAAAAACTGTTACTAGTAAAAAATAGTTGTTTCCTTGTATTAATATCGAAAAACTGTTACCTATGAAAAACAGTTACGAAATACAAGAGTATATCAAATCTGTTAAACAAAAACAGTTGCAAACATGAGTTTTAGACGATAACCAAACACATGTAAAATGTCATGGAAGTTCAAACAAAAAACTTTCCTTGGAAACATTCTTAAACATGTGTAAAATTCATATCACTCTATTTCATTATCATGAAGTTGAGACGTCTTCTTCATGTTAATTATAAAGGNAAAATGGCTAAAACTAAGTATTAACTTATACTTAGCCGTATAAAATTTTTATATACATTGTGGTGCCCCTAAGTTGTCATTTGGGGACTTAAAGGAAATCCAAATTTACCCCCGATGTGACTGAGGGTAACCACCAATTGATACAAAGAAAAGGAAAAAAAAAGGATACACACACTAAATCTTTTCATGAGAGGGGTTGACTTCAGTGGGGGAGAAACTGGAGATGAAGAGGCATGAGCGGCTGGAATCTCACCATCAGGTGAAGAGAGGTTATGACCTTGTTGAGCCTTCTCCACGGCTTCCTTAGTTCTGGCTATTTTAGCACTAAGGTCAAAACCCTCTTGATTCATTTCCATCAATGTGTCAAGGCGATAATCCATATACGCCCAGCTCACATCAACAACAGCCACCTCTTCCAAATCTTCATAATCCTTTGCCCATACTTGAAGCTAAGCTCTCAATCCGTCCTTCTCCACTTCAGCAGCTTCATGGGCGGCCCTTAATGGAACAATCGACTCCTCTAATGTTTGAGCTTTGTCTAAAGCCCTACGAAGGTCTTCTTGAGTACGAGTGAGTGATTGCACGAGCTTTCATGAGTATTCCTCCTTCTGCCCCAACAAGTTCTTCAAGTCTCTAATCTCCTCTGAGGCAGGGGACAACTGCTCCGCGAATGAAGACTCCAAAACACTCTTATCTTTATCAGCCTGACTGCAAGAAGCCCTCTCCACTGCCAATTCTGCTGCCATGAGTCTCATCTGCCACTTCAAGGTACTCCTTTCCTCTTCTATAGTATCCATGTCAATCCTTAAGCTATCATACTGAGCTTTCCAATTATCAACATCGGCCTGCAACTCTCTTGTCTCTTGGTTCGTGTTTGAAATCCTCTTCATAAGCTCCATGCCTATAAGGTTAATCTACAATAAATGAACCAGTAAGATATGGTAAATTTCATATACGAGAGTGAAAGAGGATAACTTGCATCATACCTTCAAAGAAGTATGCACGACCTCATTGGCCCACGTAAGAGCACCGTGGCTGGCTAGCTTTGCTTTCTCAGAGGGACCTATCAAAGGCTTGAGACACACTTCGGGCTCACCCATTTTCTTGAAAAGATTCCCCTCAGCTGGAACCTCTATTACCACCTGCCGTATCTCTCTGCTGGAAGACCCTACTTCCCTAACGGAAGGCATGGAAGCATGCAGAGATGGAACAACAACATGCACGGACGGTTGAGGAGCTGGAGAAGCCACGGGCACAGAAGCAGGCACAGATAGTTGAAGAGTTGAAGAAGTTACAAGCAAAGCAACAACAGAAGTTGAAATAGCTAAAGGAACAGACGAAACAACTTCTCTCAAAGAAGCAGGAAAGACAATAGCCAAAGGGACGTCTTCAGGAGCAAGATCAACACCCTCATGAATAGGGGAATATGAAACATCATCAAGGACAGGGGGCTCAATTACAGACACGGAAGGCAAGTTTAAGGCTGTAAGCTCATCATCTAAAACCATTCGCCTTCTCCGTGGCCTATGCACTAAAGCACCCTCTTTCTTCTTCTACGGAACGAGACTCACTAATCTTCCTCTTCGAGGAAGANGACATCTTCGGGATAGATGAAGCAGACACCCCACGAGCAGAGAACCCTATTAAAAAGGGAAAAAAGTTTAACGACAAAAAAAGAGACTCGAGTAAGGAAAGAAGCAAGAACAAGATATTCACTTATCGTGGGTCTTTACTTGCCAACCATACCTCCCAGCGAGGTACTTCCAAGATCTTTCTTCTAAAGTAGCAATAGACAACAATTTTTCTACCCAATCATGAATATCGGAGACATTCTCAACAACATGATTGCTGAGAGAAGAAAAAATAGACACGGTGTTAATAAAACATCTCAAGTCAAAACAAGAAAAAGTAAATGTGAGCTAAAGCATACTCACGTGCGCGATTCCACTTCTCAGGGAAACAAATATTTTCTTCACCCACTAAACCAACAGTGGGTACAACAACATACCGGAGGTACCAACCCCTATCTTTATCATCTCCAAGGATTACCATCACTCTTTTGCTTCTAGCAGTCAGAGTAAAAACCCCTTCACGAAATAAGGTAGGAGAGTAGAGGTGAATAAGATGGTTGAAGGTAAAAGGAATCGAGGCTAAAGAAGCCAAACTCCTAAGACATGCGACAACTCGCCACACAAGAGGGCCAACTTGTCCTAAGCAGATATTGAAAAAATGGCAAAATTCAAATATAACTGGGTCAATGGGCCTAAAGTGAAAGGATACGTATAAACAAAAGAATATACCGTGTTGTAAGATGTTATTATTTGGTTACTATTTGGAATATAGACAGGAAACTCAGACCTCCAAAAGCATTCCCTACGGACAAGGTAAATCTGACCCTCAGTTATAAGGGTTGGATATCTTTCGACACTATCAAGAGAAGAAGATTGATCTACAAGAACTTGACTATCCCTAGCAAAAACAAACTCAGCAGGGACAATTTTATCGACTCCAGGCTCACGAAGGCGTTCGCCTCTACCTCTAGACAAAGACCAAGAACCCTAAATCTCGGAGAAACTGGAGATCTAGTGGAAGGAGGAGGAACTATCTGAGAAGAAGAGGAGCCCCTCGAAGGAGTGGATCCTAGACTTCTAAGTCTACCACCCCTCTGACTTCTAGTTGGAGCAGAAGATGGCGTTAAACTTTCAAGATCTATTAATCTTTGGGGTTGGTTTGAAGAAGACATGTTTACAAAGGCGAACAGGAAAGTTCTTTACAAAAGACAAAGTTAGAAAAGTGTTTCGTGGAAGCAAAGAAAATAAAACATGTATTTATACTTGAAGACAATCATCAAACATGAAGAGAAAGGAAAATAATGATGAAAAGTCATAATTGAAGATGTCACTTTAAGACTGGAACAACCGCAAAAAGCCCTAAAAGGCGTCGAGTAAATACAGAACCAATCCGAAAAGGACACGTTGTATGAGCATTAAATGGAAGTGACAAACGATGCCTATGGTGGAGAGAAGGATACAATGATTCAAGGAAAAGCAGCGGCAAAATATTCCCGCCATAAATGAATATTCACTTACCAAATATTATTCGTTAAATATATGATAAGTGGGGGGGGGGGGACTATCTGTATTGGTAAAAAAGAGTTTCACACGTAAGCCAACTTTTGACAACTCAGCCAGTCACATGGACACAGGAAAACGCAACAGCTGGATGTGATTCTTTGAAGAGGTACGGTATAAAGAGGCACCGTTAAGTAAACCCACGAACTTATCAGCCATAGGAAACTCAACTTGATCAAAACGGGAGAGAGGCACAGTCAGAATGAATCTAGACAAAGCTACGGGCAGATTTAAAGACCCATAATTGATTACTCGAACGTTATGTAACCGAACCCCAATTACCATTATCCTTTGAAACGTCCATTAATGTCATAATTAGTCATTAATGAGTAACCATAGCAAGAGTCGTACGTTATAAGAATCTCCTATATAAGGGAGGGGAATACAACTTGTAAAGGCATCTGATTTCGAATACAATCAACTTCGATTTTTTATATTTCTGCAATATTGTCTATTATTCATTTTTCTCTATTACCTTGATTATCAGTAACCCGTATTCATCTTAAAAATAAGCTTTAGTCTAAGGGTCTAATTCTTTGGTTAAACAAATTAGTTTCGTTATCGAGAATCTGAAAATCTTGGTTTACTTTCCAAGTGATATCCTCCAAATTATGTCAAACCCCAACGAAAACAACCAGCAAAAGAGTGGAACCCCAGTTCCATCGCCTTTAGGAACTCCACGTGGTTTGAGGGAACAATCCCCAAAAAGATGCAATAACAACAATGGCGATAATGATCAAACTGTGGAACAAGCTTGTGTAAAGCAAATGATTGAAGAGTATGTGAGCCAAGCTTTGCAAGAATTTGCGAGAAGATTATCGGCAATGTTACCTACACCGCCAACGCCACCCCCCAATAACACCATCACCATGGAAAATCCTCAATCTGGGTTGACAAATTCAGGAAGAGGAGATACTCCTAACGAATCTCTCGAAACGAGACCAGGTATAACTAATAACTCACAATTACAAAATTTACAGCTAACCCAGCAAAAACAGATGAAGGAGCAGAACGATCGCATCGAACAAATTCCTGGAGTACCACCTATCATCAAAGGCATCGATGTTGATAGATATTTTATATTTGTCATTTTTCTCCATTACCTTGATTATCAGTAACCCGTATTCATCTTAAAAACAAGCTTTAGTCAAAGGGTCTAATTCTTTGGTTAAACAATAGGATCAAGATGGCTCTCGAGATGCAGACCATTTATTTCATCTTAATCGTGCTTGGAATTTTGTAGCGCATGGCACTATCTGTCTCCTTAGGGTTGTGTTTATGCACTTGGCGTGCTTGTGGTCGATGTTCAGGCATTTCATGGGTATAAGAACTTGGCTCGGTAGATATTTATGTGTGTGGATCAGGTGGCACACCACCATGGATATGATGTTCTAATCGGGTTGCATGCAACAACGGTATCATGTGTGGATCGGGTTGCACGCCGCAACAGTGAGATGTTGAGTACGGTCCCTCATACTTATTTTTTGTGTTTTATTTTTGTCACGAACCCAAATCTAGGCCAGTCGTGATGGCTCCTATCATGGAACTAGGCCAGCCAAAACTTCACTCAAATCATAATAAGCTCCCATTTACATCTTTACTATATAGGGGTTACCCATAAAGGTTTCCTTTAAACATTTATAAAATAGTTAAAGCTATATTGAATATTAAATACAACCCCCAAGAACAAGGAGTCACTGGTCATGGGTGTCTACATAAAATATACAACTCAAAAGAAAATAAATTCTATAATAGTAAGCAGGAGAGAGAGCAGGACTGCGGACGCATGAAACCACCTCGCAATCCTCCGAGAATCTCTGGAACAGATAGGCAGCTCGCCCTGCCCTAACACCTGAATCTGCACTCAAGGTGCAGGGAGTAATATGAGTTCACCAACTCAGTAGTAATGAAAATAAATCAGGTCTGAGCATCAAGAAACACATAAATCAATGTCATCAAATCACAAGATGCACAACCTTTCTTTCCAACAGTATAACATAGATGTATGAAATCATCATGCCTTAAAACCAACTTCAGAAAAATCCTTTGAAGAATGTATATTTCAACAACTTCAAACCGAAAGATTTAGTATGAAAATGAAATGAATCATATATAGGACCCTCGGGCAAAATATATTTCATAAGCTCAGAGTGAAAGTAGTAAAATCATAAGTAGCCCCTCGGGCATGCTTCACAGTCACTCATAATCAGTCGCTCAGCACCTCACAGACACTCAGCATCTCACAGTAACTAATGTCTCCCAATCATTCGTCACTCGGCACTCGGCACTCGACACTCGGCACTCTGTGCGCTCACTGGGGGTGTGTGCAGACTCCGGAGGGGCTCCTTCAGCCCAAGAGCTAATATCAAGCCACCTCGTGGCGTATCATATACTCACAATCAGGCCCTCAGCCTCACTCAGCAAAACCACTCAAAAAGCCCCTCGGGCGAATCAGTAAAACAGGGTACTCGACCCAAAACATCATTTTTAAATCTCAAAGTAGTGTAAATCAAGCTGAGTTTCGAAAAGAGTAAGCACAGTGCGGCTAAGTGAAATCATCAATACATAGTGAGGAAAACAATAGTAAAAAGCCCCCAAGGGGTCTAAACAAATCGGCACAAGGCCCCAAACACGGCTTATAGCCCAAATATTTCAACAATCTTTAGAACATAATTTATCATAAGGTTTTGAGTAAAACATGCAACTCATTAGTTGCCTCGGAGAGGACCTAGTCCAATCCAAAAATCAGTGCATGCCACATACTCGTCATCCGACATGTGCGCCATTCTAAAATCAGTGAGAAATATGTAGTCCGGGGTTTCATACCCTCAGGACAAGATTTATAACCATTACTTACCTCTACCGGGCCACAACACTAGTCCGCTATGCTCTTGCCCCTCAAATTGGCTCCCGATTGCTCCGAATCTAGCCAAAACCAGTTCAACATCATCAATATATACTAAAGTTACACAACCCAATTGAGAACTATTAAATTATATAAAAATCTCGAAATTCGGCCAAAATCGAGCCCCAGGCCCACGTCTCGGAATTCAATAAAATTTGCATCACTAGAATCCTCATTCCCTTACGAGACTACCCATACCAAATTTACCAAAATCCGACCTCAATTGCCCACTCAAAACACCAAAAGAATTTTCAAAATTTTCCTCCCTTTTTCCCCAACTTTTCTACTTTAATTCCTCAAATTGCATGGTGAAAATCAAGACAAATTCATGAAATTGAACCAAAAATAATTGAAGAACACTTATCACAAGAACCCCGCTGAAAAGCTCGTCAAAAATGTCCTTCCCTCGATCTCTCTAATGGAAAAACAAGTTATGGCCAAGAACCCCCGCATAAGAACTTAAAAACTGTCTGCCCAGGCCTCTTTCTTCATCGCGATCGCGGAAGCTACCACGCGATCGCGAAGAACAAAAATGCTGCCCATCAAATTACACTACGCGATCGCAGACATGCACACGCAATCGCGATTCAGCAGGACATAAAACCAATAGATCGCAAACCACTCTATGCGATCGTGAAGAACAACGGCTCAGCCCACTCACGCGCCCTTTAACTCTATGCGAACGCGAACAATACCACGTGATCACACTACAAAACAACCTCACACTCACGCGATCGCGAACTCCACCACGCGATCACATATAACAAAAATCCTGCCATCCCCAGCTAGGTCTACGCGATCGCAAACACCCTCCCGCGATCGCGTAGAAGGAAACAAGAAACTCACACCAGCAAAAATCTGCCCAGTGTTCAAGCCAAGAGTTGGTCCGTTAACCACCCGAAACACACCCGAGGCACTCAGGACCTCAACCAAACATACCAAAATATCCCATCACATCATTCAAACTTAGTTGAGCCTTTGAAACACCAAAAACAACGCAAAAACACCAAAATCACATCAAATTCAAGCCTATGAACTTAGGAACTTTCCAAATTTCGCCAACGACGCCGAAACCAAACAAAACACTTCCGATTGACCTGAAATTTCGCACACATACTCAAAATGACTACGGACCTGTTTCAACTTCCGGAATTCCATTCCGACCCAGATAGCCTATTTTCCACTGCCAACCAGAAATCGCCAAGAACTAACTTTCGCCAATTCAAGCCTAATTCTACACCGGACATCAAAACTCCATTCCGAACACACTCCTAAGTTCTAATTCACCTAAGGAAACCATCCGAGCCATAAAATCTGCATTCTGAGGTCGTTCACCAATAAGTCAACTCTCAGTTGACTTTCTCAACTATTAGGCTACCTTGAGAGACTAAATGCCTCAATTCTCACCATGACCACTCCATACCCAAACCAACTGACCCAACACAACAAAAATAGGCTAGCAATATATGACAAATTCATAAATTGGGGAAACGGGGCTAAACTCTCGAAACGACCAGCCAGGTCGTTACATCCTCCCCCACTTAAACATACGTTCGTCCTTGAACGTGCCAAGAGTTGTTCTCCAACACCATCAAACAGTTACGTAGCTTATCATGCACATAATCGGGGGTGATCCCACGTCACCCTATCCCATATAGGTCCAATAGCACAATACTGTTGAAATTTCGAAATCTAATCCGGGCCCATAAACCTTAGAACCAAATTCCCACTTCTGAAATAATATACAAGATCAAAATTTCCATAACTATAGACTGAACAAGTCTGAACATGTTGAATCAAGCCCTATATGTACCCCAGATGAAATCACATAATACACCGCGTGGCTCAAACACTCATAGCAATAACTCTTAACAACAGTAACTACTCAAAACAACCCAATACCGGTACATAACCTCTTATCAAGAACCGCTTCGCTCTAACACGTCCATATACTGCTGATGATGAAGAAACACGTAGAACTAACAACCATTTGTCCGATCAGCCAGACATGAAACTCCCCCTTCCCAAACAGGAATTATGGCAGATTTCTAAGCCGACTCCCGATATTTATCCTCCCAACTATGGTGTAGAAAATTCTGAAAATATTCACTCTAGGTCCAATGACATCTTCTCATCCATTACGGCCACCCTGATTACATGACACATTGATACAATTCGAAGCCAAAACCTGTGCAACCTGTGCAACTTGTGCACTTAACAGCAACTTCCCAATGTAATCAAATTATATAAAAGATCCACACGAGAGGACTATCCTGCCATTAACAATTACCATCACCATATCATACCAACAGCCTGGAACACACCGCAAAAATCAAAAACATATGTATCCAATACCAAAGGTCATACCCCTACATAAGTCCGCTACACTGCGATCTCATCCAACTCTGGTCCACTTGAAATACTTCAAGACACCTTGCCCAAAATCAATAACCATTCGAAATTCGACATCAAGTACTCAAAGTGCATTGCCATAACCATGGGGGAAACCGGACGATACAATGCCACCCGAAACAGAAGGTTTATAACCAACACGTCTCAATCCGGCAACACCCAATTACTTACCTTACTCAAATCTAGCTTTAAAGCCCAATTAGAACCGCACCATATGTGCATATAACCAATAATCACCACTCCTCGCAATACCGAAGGGTAACTCATAGATTACTCTAGGGCATGAATAAACTCAATCACAATCGAATGGTACCTTCCTCAATAATAGAAATTCGGAGCCAACAATTCAGACCCGGTGCAGAACACACACCCATATTAGTCTACCAGTGACCCTAAATTAACTCTGATCACTCACAACAGATAGATAACTTACCGAAAAGTTCACAATGATGAAATCATGGTACGTACTNATATCTGATCACAACTCCACCGCTCGAATACATAACACATCCCAAATACTCACTCATTCCACGAGGGATACCCCTATAATTCTTCCGTTTACCAAGCAACCTTGAATATCAATAGTCGATCCAACAATAGGGTGTCGCGATACCAATGAATTACCCTTAACTCAAACACATTGCTCTTTCTGAAACATATACCCTCATCAAGTCGCACCAATTAGTGATATCATCTACCTAGTCATCTGAAATTGCCCATGCTGCCTAAGAATTTATGACCTTCCTTCTAGAACCGAACCGTGACCTCACATATGCAAATCTCAACTCTACCTAACATACCGCACACGCCATGCCAACCTAGGAAAAATACGGGAACTCCATGGTCCCTTCTGAGCCACAAGCAACTACGTACCCAACTAGCTAAGAACCTCCATTTGACCCCATTTAGAAGCAAATTTACTACACGCCATAAAAGAATATGCACCCTTAACTGCGGTAGAAAGCATCCAGAACTATCCGAAATCCCATTTGCGCAACACCAAACCATCACAGCTGAATTCTTCTAACTCGACCAAACTATGCAGGCCACCAAAAATCCAAGAGCATTGCTAAGAAACACCCGAAAAACTCGTCACCTCATGAACACCCAAGAACTAATCGTATCCCTTACCATGCCGATCCGACCTACTACTAAGTTGTCCTATTTACCCAAGTTCCTTCTGACTTACCTTCAAATTGATATTTCTCCCTGCTGTAATACTATAATTTTTCAACCCAGACTCAGCACACGCGACCCAAGCATAAAACCATACCATCTAAGGCTCATAAGCCGCCGAGTACTTTCTCAAACATCCCCAAAAGTACCACATTTGAATTACTTACCCTGAAGAGACTTCTCAATCACACCGACCAATTAGACAAAATCGACCTGAACCGTTTGCACACTAACATACTAGGAAAGTAATCCACTCACTTGAAGCCACAAGAAAATTCATACAATGCACACACTACACCTTTTTGCACTTCCACTAAATCATTCAATAGAACCCAATTACCCATCAAAGTACATTGCAACCTATATCGAAGAAATTTCCATTACTCGTGACATTCCCAGACCCCACACCTGCAGGTCATAACTGATTTACCAATATACCTCGAACTGAAACCAATACCACACATAATCATGCAATTAACTTAGCATTAACAGACTCCCCCACCTGGCTCAAAGCAAACGATCGAGACAAACAATAACTCACAATGCCCATAATAATCACCATCCGTCTAACAGCTCAAGTCATCTGCAAATCTCGCATTCACCATTGCAATAGTCACGCCAACTTCCACAACCGATCTAAACTCCAATTACAACATATATCATTTACTGGTAGAAGAGAACTTATTATAGAACTACATAGGGACCACATACCCTGGGACAACCCGCAGGAGATACCCCTGCCCGCTTAGCCTCAAATGCTATCTCTCCATACACTTCTTCAGACCAAAACTATCATGCAATCACTACACCTTCCTGCATCTGAACACAACCAACGCCTACCCTCGAGGCACCACAATACGCAGTAAACCTGAAGCTGATGGCAGAACTAACACTGGAGCGGTGGACACAGAAATCTCGAGCTTCTAGAAGCTCTACCCACACATGTCTGACCACATGGATACACTCACTGGACACCATGTGTCCCAAGAATGCTACTGCACCAAACCAAAAGTCACACTCGGAGAATTGGCATAGAGCATTTCCTCCATAAATCCTTATAATGCCATCCTCATATACTGAGTATGCTACTCCTGGCTACGCGAATATGCCAGGACGCCATCAATGGATACAATAACAAGGAGTGCTAATATGGCTGGAATACACCGTCAATCAAATACATGAACGTTGCTGGGGAAAATGATCAACTTAAAAGACATCACCCGGAACTCATAACTCAACAAAGAAATCCGCTTCAATCTGCAACTACACAACATGAGAGGTCTTCCAACATACTCACAACTCAAGGCCATATACCAAATCGAGACAGAAATCAAACACTAAATAAATCTTGCCACATTTCCAGCCAACCCTTTTGACACAATTCACAGTCCGAACACATCTAACCATCAAATCACATCCATCACATAAGCATCTAGTTACCAAAAATCATAAATAAGAACACAAACGGACATACAAGTCCCCAATTACATATGCCCACACAACAAAAATCTCAGCAATCAAGCCACATAATGAATCCGGCCTCAAGTCCTCCAGACTGGCCCATTACCAAAATGTCAAAATCACATCTCATCCATGGAAGTCACAAGCCGTCGATGCACAACTAATACCAAGCACTCTCGTGCACGTTCGAATACATGGAAGGAATTCAAGAGTTACGCTCTTGGCTGGATACTATAGATTCACACGACAATAATTTAAGAATGTGAGGTTTTTCCTAAGGGTTCCACAGCCTCTCGAAGATAAGTACAGACGTCTCTATACTGATCCGTAAGACTACTAAACCTGCTCATGATCGGTGAGTCCAATGTAACCTAACGCTCTGATACCAAACTGTCACGACCCCGAATCTAGGCCAGTTGTGATGGCGCCTATCATGGAACTAGGCCAGCGAAAACTTCACTCAAATCATAAGAAGCTCCCATTTAAATTTTTACTATACCGATTACCCATAAAGGTTTCCTTTAAAAATTTATAAAACAGTTAAAGTTATACTGAATATTAAATACAACCCCCGAGAACTTGGAGTCACTAGTCATGAGCATCTACATAAAATATACAACTCAAAAGAAAATAAATGCTATAATAGTAAGAAGGAGAGGGAGCAGGACTGCGGACGCATGCAGCCACCTCGCGAACCACCGAGAATCTCTGGAACAGATAGGCAGCTCGCCCTGCCCTAACACCTGAATCTTCACACAAGATGCAGGAAGTGATGTGAGTTCACCAACTCAGTAGTAATGAAAATAAATCAGGTCTGAGCAACAAGAAACACATAATATCAATGTCATCAAATCACAAGATGCACAACCTTTCTTTTCAATAGTATAACATAGATATATGAAATCATCATGCCTTAAAACCAACTTTAGAAAAATCCTTTGAAGAATGTATATTTTCACCAACTTTAAACTGAAAGATTTAGTATGAAAATGAAATGAATCATATAGAGGCCCCTCGGGCAAAACATATTTCATAAGCTTAGAGTGAAAGTAGTAAAATCATAAGTAGCCCCTCGGGAAAAAACATGTATCATAATTAGCCCCTCGGGCATGCCTCACAGTCACTCATAATCAGTCGCTCAGCACCTCACAGTCACTCTGCACCTCACAGTCACTCATGCCTCCCAATCACTCGTCACTCGGCAATTTGTGAGCTCACTGGGGGGTGTGTGCAGACTCCGGAGGGGCTCCTTCAGCCCAAGCGCTAATATCAAGCCACCTCGTGGCGTATCATATCCTCACAATCAATCCCTTAGCCTCACTCAGCAGAACCACTCAAAAATCCCCTCGCGCGAATCAGTAAAATAGGGTACTTGACCCAAAACATCATTTTTAAATCTCAAAGTAGTGTAAATCAGGCTGAGTTTCGAAAATAGTAAGCACAATGCGACTGAGTGAAATCATCAATACATAGTGAGGAAAACAACAGTAAAAAGCCCCCAAGGTGTCTATACAGATCGACACAAGGCCCCAAACACAACTTATTGCCCAAGTATTTCAACAATCTTTAGAACATAATTTATCATAAGGTTTTGAGTAAAACATACAACTCATTAGTTGCCGCGGAGAGGACCTAGTCCAATCAAAAAATCAGTGCGCGTCACATACTCGTCATCCGACATGTGCGCCATTCTAAAATCAGTGAGAATTATGTAGTTCGGGCCATTACTTACCTCTACCGGGCCACAACACTAGTCCCCTATGCTCTTGCCCCTCAAATTGGCTCCCGATTTCTCCGAATCTAGCCAAAACCAGTTCAACATCATCAATATATACTAAAGGAACACAATCCAATCGAAAACTATCAAATTATACAAGAATCTCGAAATTCGGTCATACCCGAGCCCCGAGCCCACATCTCTGAATTCAATAAAATTTGCATCACTAGAATCCTCATTCCCTTACGAGTCTACCCATACCAAATTTTTACCAAAATTCGACCTCAATTGCCCACTCAAAACACCAAAAGAATTTTCAAAATTTTCCTCCCATTTTCCCCAACCTTTCTACTTTAATTCCTCAAATTGCATGGTGAAAATCAGTACAAATTCATAAAACTGAACCAAAAATGATTAAAGTACACTTACCAAAAGAACCCCGCTAAAAATCTCGTCCAAAATGTCCTTCCCCCGAGCTCTCTAATGGAAAAACAAGTTATGGCCAAGAACCCCCGAAATAGAACTTAAAAACTGTCTGCCCAGGCCTCTTTCTTCACTGTGATCGCGGAAGATCCCACGCGATCGCGAAGAACAAATTTGCTGCCCCATCAAATTACACTACGCAATTTCAGACATCCACACCCGATCGCGATTCAATAGGACATCAATCCACGCGATCGCAAACCACTCTACGCGATCGCGAAAAACAACAGCTCAACCCACTCACGCGCCCTTTAACTCTATGCGAATGCGAACAACAACACGCGATCGCACTGCACAACAACCTAACACTCACACGATCGTGACCTCCACCACGCGATCGCATATAAAAAAAATCATGCCATCCCCAGCTAGGTCTACGTGATTGTAAACACCCTCCTGCGAACACGTAGAAGGAAACAAGAAACTCACACCAAAAATTTGCCCAGTTTTCAAGACAAGAGTTGGTCCGTTAACCACCCAAAACACACCTGAGGCCCTTGGGACCTGAACCAAACATACCAACATATCCCATCACATCATTCAAACTTAGTTGATCCTACGAAACACCAAAAACAACGGAGAAACACCAAAATCACATCAAATTCAAGCCTATGAACTTTGAAACTTTCCAAATTTCGCCAACTACGCCGAAACAAACCAAAATACCTCTGATTGACCTGAAATTTTTCACACATACTCAAAATGACATTACGGACGTGTTCCAACTTCCAGAATTCCATTCCGACCCCGATAGCCTATTTTTCACTGCCAACCGGAAATCGCCAAAAATTAACTTTCGTCAATTCAAGCCTAATTCTACACCGGACATCAAAACTCCATTCCGAACACACTCCTAAGTCCCAATTCACCTAACGAAACCCTTCGAGCCATAAAATCTGTATTTCGAGGTCGTTCACCAATAAGTCAACTCTCAGTTGACTTTCTCAACTATTAGGCTACCTTGAGAGACTAAATGCCTCAATTCTCACCATGATCACTCCAGACCCAAACCAACTGACCCAACACAACAAAAACATGTTATAAATATATGAAAAATGCAGAAATGGGGGAAATGGGGCTAAACTCTCGGAACGACCGGCCGGGTCATTACAATATTTCATTTCTGAGATAGTTCATAGCATCGGTTTGGTTGTTTTATTCGTTGCGAA
This sequence comes from Nicotiana knightiana, assembly GCA_005239525.1. Taxonomy (NCBI): domain Eukaryota; kingdom Viridiplantae; phylum Streptophyta; class Magnoliopsida; order Solanales; family Solanaceae; genus Nicotiana; species Nicotiana knightiana. Next base: position 20,209 of record ML406622.1, on the reverse strand, counting down.
AGCTAGTCTTGTATTCGAATTTGTTATTTATTATTGGTCATATTCGAACTGTGTCTTGTTGGTGCATTGATGGTGCCGTATGAAGTTTTAGACGGTGTTTGAGGTGGCTTATTGCCTGAGCATCTTGTACTAGGTGAGACAAGGTTGTTGAACCTAGAATTAGTGCAATCAGATTTATAATGTATATTAGGGAGAAAATGTCACGAATCAATTTAGAATGAGGCAATGCTTATCGCCAAGTGGAGCGACTCCGTGAGTTATTGATTTTGCAGGTGGTTATGAGTTTCTACTCATCTCTTTCATCGTTGCAGTATTGTGGGGGTTGGAACATGGCTTATATGCGCTATACGATATATTACAGGCATAAAATTCGTGAATTTGTAGCTATTGTGGTTAGAGGATGTTATTATGAGCATACGAATTATGCGGTGCATTGCGTGAATTTAGCATGAGTGTATGATCATGTTTTCGTACATCGTGCTGAGACCGATACAACATGCATATGTTAGAAGAAGACTTGGTAGAGAATTTCGGATGTTGGAAGTTTGTTCTAAGGCTTGTGGGCTAAGGTAGCAGGAAGGATCTTCAGTCTAGCTTGAGATAATATGCTCATATGGGTTGTGGTGGCACGGGTAGGTGCACGAGATGTTAAACAACGATTTTGGGAAACACCGAAATGACTCTCGGCATGTTTGAGGATGAATGTATGTTTAAGTGGAGAAGAATGTAATGACCAGATCGGTTTTTTGGAGCTCTAGCACGTCGTTCAGTGGTTTGAGGCCTTGAGTAGCTTCACTTAATATTTTATGACTTGTACACGTAGTCGGAATTGAATTTCAGGAAGTTCGGAGTTGATTCGGATAGAAATTCTCAATTTGGAAGCTTTGAGTTGGAAGAGTTGATCAAGGTTTGACTTCTGAGTAAACGACCTCAAAATCAGAATATGAAGCTTCCAATATGTTTATATGATGATTTCAGACTTGGGCGTATGTTCGGGTTTAGTATCGAGTGTTCCGGGAGCATTTCAGCGCTTATTGTGGGAAGTTAAAATTTTGAAGATTTTTGGAATTCCTAAGTTTGGGTTGAAGTGTACTTTGGTGTTACCGATGTCCGTTTAGGATTTTGAGCCTTGGAATAGATTCGTATCATGATTAATGACTTGTATATAAAGTTTGGCGTCATTCCGGGATGTTGAAGTATGAATCGAACGCGTTCGTCGACGTTGGAATGTTTGAAAGTTAAAAGAAGGGATTTTGATCGTTGATTCATAGTTTTGATATTGTTTGATGTGATTTGAGGTTTTGAGTAAGTTCTTAATTTGTTTTAGGTCGGCTTGGTAAATTTGGATGGGGTCACGGGGACCTCGGGTGAGATTCAGATTGAAAACAGATTAAAATTTGGACTTAAAGGGATGTTGTTGTTGCTGAAGTCTTGTGTCATCGCACCTGCTGAGGGAGTGGCTGCAGGTGCGGTCATGCAGGTGCGGTGGGTCGTCACAGGTGCGAGATTTGTGGAGGACACTTGAGAGTGCAGGTGTGAGGAATATTCCGCACCTGCGAGGTCGCGGATGCGGAGGAGAGGTCGCAGAAGCGGAATTGGCCAAGATGGCCCGAGGGTGCAGGAGCTGACTTGGGTCACAGGTGCATGAGCAAAGAAGTGTTTGCTGCTGGCAGAAGCGGAAGCACATATGCTCTATTTGGACTGCATAAGCAGAGGCGGTTGGCTTGAGTTGGAGCCGCACCTATGATGGATTTTTCGCAGGTGTGGAGCCGCTTAAGTGGCTATTTGTCTGCAAAAGCAAAAATCGCCCAGGCAAAATATATTTTAGCCAAATCGGGGTTTGTCTTATTTCTCTCATTAGAGCCGGCTTTGGGGATGATTTTGGAGTGCCATTTTCATTATCCTTCATGTGGTAAGTTATTGCTACCGTTGTGAGTTAAATACATGATTTACGTATGGATTTAAACAATAAAATTTGTAAAAATTGTGGGATTTTGTAAATAAACCTAGAATTTATATTTTTAGATTTTGACCACGAAATTGGACATGGAATGAGGAATAAATCATATATTTGAGTTCATGGAATGAGGATTTGCACAAGCAGTTTAAACTTAAAGACCTAGGAGAGCTGAAATATTTGATAGGAATTGAGGTCTTGAGATCTAATCATTGGATATTGCTCAATCAAAGGAAGTATACCTTGGAGCTTATTTCTGAGATGGGCTTGAGTGGTGCCAAACCGACATCGACACCACTTGAAGTTAATCAAAAACTTACAACAGTTGAACATGACCGAGCTATAGGAATGAAAGATGAAGATCCTTTGGTGGATGCAAGCAGTTATCAAAAACTGATAGAGAAACTACTGTACTTGACAGTAACTCGACCTGATATCAGCTATGCAGTGCAGACTTTAAGTAAATTCATGCAACAGCCCAAGAAGTCGCATATGGAGGTTGCCTCTAGAATAAAGAGATACCTGAAAGGTACACCAGGAATGGGAGTCTTACTACAAAGAGGTAATGCAGATAACTTGGTTGTTTTTTGTGATTCAGATTTGGCTACCTGCCCAATGACCAGAAGGTCTGTTAGTGGATATGCAGTTAAGCTTGGTGATTCATTGATTTCATGGAAATCAAAGAAACAACATTGTTTCATGCAGTAGTGCAAAGGCAGAATATTGTAGTATGGCTTCAGCAGTTTCCGAAATAGTATGGCTGTTAGGGTTGTTTTCAGAATTGGTAGTATGTATTCACAAACCAGTTGCAATGTTTTGTGACGGAAAGGCAACAATGTAGATAGCTGCGAATCCCATATTTCATGAGCGTACTAAACACATCGAGACTGATTGTCATTTTGTTCGAGAACGTATCAACGATGGTGTGTTGGTTACCCACTATGTATCTACTAAGGATCAACTAGCAGATCTCTTCACCAAAGGATTGTCGTCTATGCAACACAGATTTCTACTCAACAAGCTGGGCGTGTTGAATATTCTCCACCCTCCGGTTTGAGGGGGAGTATTGGAATTAGAAGTTAGTAGTAGTTAGTTACCTTGGGACCTAAGTGTAGATAATAGAAGTTGGGGGTCCTTTTTAGTTATCTAGTTTTTGATAATTAGTTGTATTAGTTGTATATAACTAACTCTAATGTGCATTTTTGAAAGTATTGGAAAATTTTCCAAAACCTCTTTTCTCCTTCCTCACGATTCAATACCTCATCAATGGCTAGGTTTTGACACTGTTAATTAAATTACATATACGGAACATCACACAAATGCTACTATGCTAGCATCTGTTAAGAGGCATCATTACCTTCTGCTCTAAGATCAAATTTTCTTTCTTGATCTTAGCATCTTTTATCTGGTGTAATTTCAGATTTTAGTTTCTAGATTCGTTCATACAATGTGAGTGAATGTTTAAGTTTTAGTTGGAGAAATTTCTTTACATGACTCTATTTCTCCATAACATGAAGTTGGAGCTTCTGAAGTGCTAAAGTCCATTTTAATTAACTAAAAATGAGTGACTTTATCTGTGATAATATCCAGAACACTGAAATAATTTTGGCAATCAAAACAAAGAAAAATTTATATCTATAGCAGAAATTTCAAAAAGCGCAGCACAATAGCATCACCCCAACATCAAAAAAGAAAAGCAGATTGGAAACAACGTCATTTGAAACAGCAGCGCTTGAAAATGCAACTGAATAGCACCACATGAAACTACAATACATTAGCAGCAGTACCTCACCAAATATCTGAAAGCAACATAGTAGCAGCACCAAAGAAGATCATAGAAAAACCTGAAAAATACACAGATAAGCACTTGAATAAGGATAAGCTAACATTAACATTAAACACATATTAGCACTAGAAAAAACTAATTTACCAGCAATCCATTTAATTTTGTTGTGTAAGTTGAAAGTATATCCAACCAGAATTTATTTCAACTGCTACTTATTGTCCAACTTCTTCTAGCCGCATTTCGAGTTGCCACCATCTAATCTGAACCATGAATACATATATTCTATGTTAGTTTAAGTTTATTTAATAAATAACCAATTTTAGTATAGTTTACAGGTAATTTTTTACGGAAACAAGTACTCTCTGGTTGCACTTGTTGCATATGCTATGGTCAAGAGACTGTCGCTTCCTTTTCATCCTTGTTCGATGTCGTGACCCAAAACCTGTAATAGGTCACGCTGGCACCTAACGTCACTGTTAGGCAAGCCCACAAGTGAACCTACAATTTAGATCACTTTTTAACTTTTAAAACAAAAGTTTCCTTTTTAGAAGAACGAAATAAGTAAGATCTCATGCAATCGTACATACTCTTTCTAAAAAGAAAATATCAGCGTGACAAATACATCAATCATAGTGATAGTAATGACAATAGCAAAAAAACTGCTAGAAGCCCCAAAAACCCGGTAGCACAAGTGCATAAGTGTGATGACCCAAAAGGTCATCCCGTGTACTTTTAGCTAAATATGTGTTCCAAGGCCATGAAGGCCTTCTTTTATTTCGTCTTGATGTGCGTGCGCAACCCGGGCACGTAGTCGGGAAGCTTTTATGTGGAAAATTGATAAAATGATGACTTTATAATAAATATTTGAATAAAGTTGACTTTTGTCAACATTTTTGGTAAACGGACCCGGACCCGTAATTGATGGTACCGGAGGGTCCGTAGGAAATTATGGGACTTGGGCGTATGCCCGAAATCAAATTTCGAGGTCCCAAGATCGAGAAATAAATTTTTAAAGAAAATTATTTTCTGAAAAATATAAAGGTCTATGAAAATGAGATTTGATGTGAAACGTGTAGAGGGAGACGCGAACGTGGAGCACTGGGAAGTGCTCCTACGCGAACGAGTCCCTTGGGTTGCGATCACATAGAATTAGGCTTGGGCCGGGGGCTGGATGGTCTTAATGCTACGCGAACGCGGCACATAGCACGCGAACTCGTAGACCTGGAAGGCTAGACCTTCACGAACGCGGCCAAGGACTCGCGATCACAGAGGTCAAATGAGTCAGACCTTGACAAACGCGGCCAAGGGCTCACGAACGCGAAGGGTAATTTCCGCCCAGTTATAATTTAGTCCCAGAAGCATAACACTTACGGGAATTACACCATTTTTCATAACTTCTTCTTCTCCACACCTCCTTGGGCGATTTTTTTGGAAGAACCTCTTCACTATAGCTTCATAGGTATGTAATCCTAACCTCGTTTTGGGGTCGGATTTCAAAACAAATTATATATTCGGGCTCGTGGGAGAATGGGTGATCGGGTTTTGGTCCGAACCTCGCTTGGACCAAGCGGGCCCGGGGTCAATTTTTGGATTTTTGAAAAGAACATTGGGAAATCTATATTTAAGCATTTAAAATTGATTTGTTTAGAATTTATTAATGTAATTGAGTCCATTATGCCTAACCTTAGCTTGAGGGAATAGGTGTTGAGCCTTATTTGCTACTTGGTATCCCATGTTCAACGTATAGGTGAGGTGACGAGTACCTATATGTTGTTGTCTAGTATGCCCGTGAGTCGGTTTTTGTGATATATGTGATTTTTCATCGATATTCACTGTGTTAGGAAGTAAGTTTCACCTTTGAGGTTATACAACTGATGGAAATTCTTGGTTGTGAATAATGTTGATAAATTGTTCAGTTGTGGATTATTTTGTTAAGTTATACCAGTGAGCGAGATTGGTTATAGCTGTGCCCCTTGCTGGGGTGGTATTATTTCGGTTGTTGTCCCCTTGCCGGGATGTTGTGACTTATGATCTATGTTGTTGATTTTCCTTGCGAAACTAGTGTTCTTGATATTGTTTGGGTGAGGAAGAGAGTAAAGCACGAAGGGTGTTGCCGTGCATTCATTTGTTTATTGCTCTGTGAGGTTGAGAGTGTAAAAGCACGAAGGGTTATGTCGTGCCATGATATGATAATTGAAAGCATGAAGGATAATGTCGTGCCGTTATAATTACTTATTGTCTTGGTGAGGATGAGAGTAAAAGCATGAAGGGTGATGTCGTGCACTTATTTTAGTGAGAACGAGTGTAAACCACAAAGGGTGATGTCGTGCACTTGTTTGTTCTCTGTCGTTATTTTGATACATAGACGGTTGGCATGTTCTGTTACTCAATAAGTGTTTTTCCCTTTGTATCTCAACATGTTTTCCCCGTATTTGTACTTAACTTTTTACTTTTTTCCATTATTTTTGTTATATGTTATTGAATTGTACATGTGTTTATTAATTGTCGTGTCCTAGCCTCGTCACTACTTCGCTGAGGTTAGGCTCGGCACTTACTCAGTAAATGGGGTCGGTTGTACTGATGCTACACTTGCACTTCATTATGTTGTGCAGATTACGGTACCGGACCCGGTGGACAGTGATCGAGGGAGTATCTTTCAGTCCACAGGCGACACAAAGGTAGTCCTGCAGGCGTCCGCAGGCCTTGGCGTCACCTCCTATCTCATTCCTTCTCTTTTTGTCTTCTCTTGTATTTCTGAGACAGTTGTATTGTTTATTCAGACTTTGTTGTTAGTATTATTAGACAGTCCGTGGATTTGTGGTACCAGTTTTGGGTTGTTACTAAGGATTTTGTAGTATCAGATACTTGAGATGTTATATTTCATAGCTTCCGCATTGTTATTTAAACTTGTTCTCGCTTATTGCTTTTTCATTAAATGCATAATAATAAGGAAATAAGCATGTTAACAAAAATGTTGGCTTGTCTAGCAGGTTCAACGTTAGACGTCATCACGGTCCCGACGGTGTGATTTCGAGTCGTGACAAGTTGGTATCAGAGCTCTAGGTTTCTTAGGTCTCACACTTCACGGACAAACTTGGTAGAGTCTGAGAGATCGGTACAGAGACGTCTGTATTTTTCCCCTAGAGGCTGCAAAGTTAGGAAATAACTTCACATCTTTTCTTCTCTGTCGTGCGATTTGAGTTCTAAATGCTAACTGAGTTTCTATTATATTCTCTCGCAGATGGCGAGAACGCGTGTTTCCTCATCTACCGTTCAACAGCCCGATCCTCCCATTGCAGCTCTTACTAGAGGCCGACGCCGTGCTAGAGGCTGAGGCAGAGCCAGGGCTTAGCCCAGAGCAGCAGCCCCAGTAGAGGATCCTCAGGTAGAGGTTGCTGAGGAGATTCTTACTCGGACAGTTCCGGTCAGACCAACTCAGGTCCCAGAGGGGTTCATTGCCACCCCGGTCTTTCAGGACGCTCTGGTCTGCTTAGTGGGCCTTATGGAGTGCGTGGCTCAGGCCGGTCTTCTTTCTACTGCACCAGCCATCTCTCAGGCTGGGGGAGGGACCGAGACTTCTGCTACCCGCACACCAGAGCAGTTAGCTTCTCAGTTCCAGACTCCAGCACCTCAGACAGTTGGAGCAGCTCAGCCGAGTATTGTGGCACAGGCAGTTGAGGGAGCAGCTATGTTTGCCGAGGCTTTGTGGAGATTGGATCGGTTCACCAAGCTATTTCCTACTACTTTTACTAGTGCACCATCAGAGGATCCCCCGGATTTCTTGGACAGTTGCTATGAGGTTCTTGGGAACATGGGCATCGTGGAGTCCAATGGAGTTGATTTTTCTACATCCTGTCTTTCTGGTACCACCAAGACTTGGCGGAGGGAGTACTGCTTGACCAGACCAGCTTGGTTTTCGCCTTTGACTTGGGCTCAGTCCTCTGATTTATTCTTGGGAAAGTTTCTTCCAGTTACTCAGAGGGAGGATCTTCGGAGGCAGTTTGAGCCCCTCCAGCAGGGATCTATGACTGTTACACAGTATGAGACCAAGTGCATTACTCTGGCCCCACATGCTATCGTGCGACTCCCCACTGATCGTGAGAGGGTGAGGAGGTTTATTGAGGGTCTAGCTCAGCCTATTAGACTTTAAATGGCGAGGGAGACAGGTACCGATATCTCATTCAGAAGGAGGATGATATAGCCAGGCGTATCGAGATGGTCTTATCATCGGGCAGTGGTCAGGGGTCTAACAAGAGACCTCGTCATTTCGGCCAATTCAGTGGTGCCTCATCTGGAGGCAGAGATTCTTTTGGCAGAGGTCTTCCTCCTAGACCATTCCAGTCAGCACTCTAGGTATCCCGTAGTGCACCACCAGCTCCTATCAGTGCACCGCCGCTTCAGAGCTTGTAGGGTAGTTATTTTGGTTGACAGGGACAGTTTCAGAGCCAGCAGTCTCAGCAGCAGAGGGCTTGTTACTCTTGTGCTGATCCAGGGAACATTTCTAGGTATTTACCCCGAGCTTCGCGTGGTTCTCAGCATCCGAGTTCCCGTGCTATGATTCCCGCACCAGGTGCACCCTCACCCCCTCAGCCAGCTAGGGGTGGAGGTCGAGGTGCCAGAGGTGGAGGCCAGTCAGTTAGAGGTGGAGGACATGCTATGAGAGGTAGAGGTCAACCCAGAGATGTTCAGGTTGGAGGGGCTCCGCCCCGATGCTATGCTATTCATGTTAGGCCTGAGGCTGAGGCCTCTGATGCAGTCATTACAGGTATGGTTTCAGTTTGCAGTAGAGATGCTTCAGTTTTATTTGATCTGGGGGACATTCTCCTATGTGTCTTCATATTTTGCTCGTCTGATTATGCCCCGTGATTCCCTGAGTACTCATGTATATGTATCTACATCGGTGGGTGATTCTATTGTGGTAGACCAAGTCTACTGTTTATTCTTAGTAGTTATTGGTAGTCTACATCAGTGGGTTGATTTCGATGTCATCTTGGGGATGTATTAGTTATCTCCCTACCATGCTATTTTGGATTGTCATACAAAGACTGTGACCTTGGCCTTACCGGGAGTACCTCGATTGGAGTGGAGAGGGTCTCTTAGTCATTCTTCCGGTAGAGTTATTTCCTATATGAAGGCTCGGCGTATGGTCGAGAAGGGTTGTTTGGCCTATTTGGCCTATGTTCGTGATTCTAGTGTCGAGGTTCCTTCTATGGAGTCTGTGCCCGTGGTTCGTGAGTTCCTAGAGGTATTCCCTACTGACCTGCCGGGTATGCCACCCGACAGAGATATTGACTTTTGTATAGAGTTGGCTCCGGACACTCAGCCTATTTCTACTCCGCCATATCGTATGGCCCCGCCAGAGTTGAATGATCAGTTGCAGGATTTGTTGGATAAAGGCTTTATCAGGCCTAGTGTTTCTCCTTGGGGTGCCCCAGTGTTGTTTGTTATGAAGAATGATGGCTCAATGGGGATGTGTATTGACTACCGGCAATTGAACAAGGTTACTAGAATAAGTATCCTTTACCGAGGATTGATGATTTATTTGACCAGCTTCAGGGTGCTACAGTGTTTTCCAAGATAGACATGAGATCTGGGTACCATCAGCTGAGGATTAGGGTGTCTGATGTCCCTAAGACAGCCTTTCGCACTCGGTATGGGCATTATGAGTTCTTGGTGATGTCATTTAGGTTGACAAATGCCTCCGCCGCTTTTACGGAGTTGATGAACCAAGTGTTCAGGCCCTATTTGGATTCGTTTATTATTGTTTCATTGATGATATTTTGATTTACTCCCATAGTCCAGAGGAGCACGAGCAGCACCTTCAAGTCGTTCTCCAGAATCTGAAGGATAGTCAGTTGTATGCCAAATTTTCCAAGTGTCAGTTCTGGTTGAGTTCAGTTGCACTTCTAGGCCATGTGGTATCATCAGAGGGTATTCAGGTAGATCCCAAGAAGATTTCAGTAGTCAGAGATTGGCCTAGGCCCACTTCAGCTACAGAGATTCGGAGTTTCTTGGGCTTAGCAGGTTATTATCGCCGATTTATGGAGGGCTTTTCATGTATTGCAGCCCCGATGACCAAGTTGACTCAAAAGGGTGCCCCGTTCAGGTGGTCAAATGAGTGTTAGGCGAGCTTTCAGAAGCTCTAGATAGCCTTGACCACGACATCAGTGTTAGTTTTGCCCACAGGTTCAGGGCCTTATACCATGTAGTGTGATGCTTCACGGGTGGGACTTGGTGCAGTGTTGATGCAGGATGGCAAGGGTATAGCTTATGCTTCAGGCCAGTTGAAGGTTCATGAGAAGAAATATCCAGTTCATGACTTAGAGTTAGCAGCTATTGTTCATGCGTTGAAGATTTGGAGGCATTATCTGTATGGGGTTCCATGTGAGGTGTTCAGGGATCATAAGAGTTTGCAGTATTTGTTCAAGCAGAAGAAGTTGAATATCAGGCAGAGGAGATGGTTAGAGGTGTTGAAGGACGATGACATTACCATCTTATATTATCCGGGGAAGGCCAATGTGGTGGCCAATGCTTTGAGCCGGAAGTCAGCCATTATGGGTAGTCTTGCTTATATACCAGTCGGAGAGGGACAACTCGCTTTGGATGTTCAAGCTTTGGCCAACCGGTTCATGAGATTGGAGGTTTCCGAGACTGGCAGTGTTTTGGCCCATACTGTGGCCCGTTCTTCATTATATGATCGTATCCGGGCCAGGAAGTATGATGATCATCACTTATGTGTTCTTAGAGATACGGTTCGACACGGAGGTGCCAAGCAGGTCACAGTTGATGATGAGGGAGTTTTGAGGATGCAGGGTCGTATTTGTGTACCTGATGTTGATGGCATTCGGGAGTTGATATTGCAGGAGGCCCATAGTTCCCAGTATTCTATTCATCCGGGCGCCGCAAAGATGCAGCAGGACTTGCGGCAGCATTATTGGTGGCGGAGGATGAAGAAAGACATTGTGGCATATGTAGCTCGGTGCTTGAACTGTCAGCAGGTTAAGTACGAGCACCAGAGACCCAGCGGTTTGATACAGCAAATTGAGCTTCCCAAGTGGAAGTGGGAGCGTATCACCATGGATTTCGTAGTTGGGCTCCCACGGACTCAAAGGACGTTTGATGCAGTGTGGGTCATTGTGGATAGGCGGACCAAGTCAGCACACTTCATTCCTGTATCAGTTTCGTATTCGGCGGAGAAGTTGGCAAATATCTACATGAGAGAGATAGTTCGATTGCATGGTGTGCCCGTGTCCATTATATGAGGTACTGAAGTTTACCTCCCACTTCTGGAGAGTATTTCGGCGTGAGTTGGCCACACGGGTTGATTTGAGCACAACATTTCATCCTCAGACGGACGGACATTCCGAGCGTACTATTCAGATTTTGGAGGATATCTTGCGAGCATATGTTATTGGTTTTTGATGTTCATGGCACCAGTTCTTGCCTTTAGCTGAGTTTGCCTACAACAACATTTATCAGTTGAGCATTTAGATGGCTCCGTATGAGGCGTTGTATGGTAGACGGTGTCGGTCACCAGTTGGGTGGTTCGAGCCGGGAGAGGCTAGATTGTTGGGTTCAGAGTTAGTTCAGGATGCCTTGGATAAAGTGAAGATTATTCAAGATAGACTTCGTACAACGCAGTCTAGGCAGCAGAGTTATGCGGATCGCAGATTTCGTGATTTGGCATTTATGATTGGAGACCGGGTATTTCTTCGAGTGTCGCCCATGAAGGGCGTGATGAGGTTCTGGAAGAAGCGCAAGTTGAGCCCTAGGTACGTTGGTCCATTTGAGATTCTGGATAAGGTAGGAGAGGTGGCCTACATACTTGCTTTGCCACCTAGTTTATCAGCGTGCATCCGGTGTTTCACGTATCTATGCTTCGGAGGTACATTGCCGATCCATCTCATGTGCTTGACTTCAGTGGTGTCCAGTTGGGCAAGGATTCGACTTATGAGGAGTAGTCGGTAGACATATTAGCTCGGCAGGTTCGTCAGTTGAGATCGAAGAGTTATCCTTCGGTTCGTGTTCAGTGGAGAGGTCAGCCTATCGATGCAGCTACCTGGGAGTCCGAGTCCGACATGCGGAGCTGATATCCCCATCTTTTCCCCGATTCAGGTACCTTTCTATGTCCGTTCGAGGGCGAACGTTTGCTTTAGAGGTGAAGATTGTGATAACCCAAAAGGTCATCTCGTATACTTTTAGTTAAATTTGTGTTCCGAGGACATGAAAGCCTTCTTTTATCTCACCTTGATGTATGTGCGCATCCCGGGCACATAGCCGGGAAGCCGTTATGTGGAAAATTAATAAAATGATGACTTTATAATAAATATTTGAATAAAGTTGACTTTTGTCAATATTTTTGGTAAACGGACCCGGACCCGTGATTTGACGGTCCCGGAGGGTCCATAGGAAATTATGGGACTTGGGCTTATGCCCGAAATCGAATTCCGAGGTCCCAAGTCCGAGAAATGAATTTTTGAAGAAAATTATTTTCTGAAAAATATAAAGGTCTTTGAAAATGATATTTGATGTGAAACCTATAATATCGGGCCCGTATTATGGTTCCGGAGCTCGGAACAGGTTCAATATGTTTTATATGTATTATCTGTGAAATTTGGTAAGAAACGGACTCAATTTGGCGTGCTTCGAACTAAAAATGGAAAATTTGAAGTTTAAGAGGTTTTGAGAATTTTTATAGATTTTGAGGTTTAATCGATGGTAATGATGTTATTTTGGTGGTTTAATTACTCGAATAAGTCCGTAGGATGTTTTTGAGGTTGTGTGTATATTTGGTTTTGAGCCTCGAGGGCTCGGGTGAGTTTCGGGTAGGTGTCAGAGTGCAAAAAGTGGTAAAAATCTGGTGTTTGGGGATCAGATCTGGTGTCTGGTGAAATACCCTTCGCGAGCGCATGGTAACCCACGCGAACGCGAAGGGTAAATAGAGTGGCTAGGGTTTTTACTCTACGTGAACGCGTAGAGGGAGACGCGAAAGCGAAGCACTAGGAAGTGCTTCTAGGCGAACACGTCCCCTAAGGTGCGATCGCATAGAATTTGGCTTGGGCCGGGGTTGGGTGGTCTTAATTCTACGCAAATGCGGCCCACAACATGCGAACGCGTAGGCCTAGAAGGCTAGACCTTCGCGAACGCGGCCAAGTATTCGCGATCGCAGAGGTCAAATGAGTCAGACCTTCGCGAACACGACCAAGGGCTCGCGAACGCGAAGGGTAATTTCCACCCAGTTATAAATTAGTCCCAAAAAAAGAACACTTACGGGAATTACACCATTTTTCATAACTTTTTTTTCTCCACACCTCCTTGGGTGATTTTTTTTTAAGAACCTTTTCACCATAGCTTCATAGGTATGTAATCATAACCTCGTTTCTTCCATTTTTATCAACACCCACTAGATTCTAGGCCTAAAAACATGTGATTAAGGGTAGAAAATTGGGGTTTTGGGTTTTGAAAATTTGACCTCGTTTTGGGGTCAGATTTAAAAAAAAATTAAATATTCGGGCTCGTGGGGGAATGGGTGATCGGGTTTTGGATATTTGAGAAGAATGTTAGGAAATCTATAATTAAGAATTTAAAATTGATTTATTTAGCATTTATTGATGTTATTGAGTCAATTATGTCTAGATAATATTGATTTGGAGTCGGGTTCGAAAGGAAAAGCGGTGCTAGAGGCTTGATTTGGATTCTTGGAGTCGAGATAAGTGTTTAGACTAACCTTAGCTTGAGGGAATAGGTGTTGAGTCTTATTTTTTACTTGTTATCCCATGTTCAACGTATAGGTGAGGTGACGAGTACCTATAGGTTGTTGTCTAGCATGCCCGTTAGTCGGTTTTTATGATATATGTGATTTTTGATCGATATTCACTATGTTAGGAAGTAAGTTTCGCCTTTGAGGTAATACAATTGAGGGAAATTCTTGGTTGTGAATACTGTTGATAAACTGTTCGGTTGTGGATTATTTTGTTAAGTTATACCCGTGAGCGGGATTGGTTACAACTGTGCCCCTTGCCGGGGCGGTATTATTTCGGTTGTTGTCCCCTTGCCGGGATGTTGTGAGTTATGATCTAAGTTGTTGATTTTCCTTGCCAAACTGTTGTTCTTGATATTGTTTGGGTGAGGAAGAGTGTAAAGCACGAAGGGTGATGTCGTGCCATGATATGATAATTGAAAGCACGAAGGATAATGTCGTGCTGTTATACTTATTTTATTGTCTTGGTGAGGATAAGAGTAAAAGCCCGAAGAGTGATGTCGTGCACTTGTTTTAGTGAGAACGAGAGTAAAGCACGAAGGGTGATGTCGTGCACTTGTTTGTTCTCTGTTGTTATTTTGATACTTAGATAGTTGCCATGTTCGGTTACTCAATAATTATTTTTCCCTTTGTACCCTAGCATGTTTTCCACGTATTTGTACTTAACTGTTTACTTCCTGCCGTTATTTCTGTTATATGTTATTGAATTGTACATGTGTTTAAATTGTTGTGTCCTAGCATCGTCACTACTTTGCCGAGGTTAGGCTCGACACTTACTCAGTACATGGGGTCGATTGTACTGATGCTACACCTGCATTTCTCTATGTGGTGCAGATTACGGTACCGGACCCGGTGGACAGTGATCAAGGGAGTATCCTTCAGTCCATAGGCGATACTGAGGTAGTCCTGCAGGCGTCCGCAGGCCTTGGCGTCACCTCCTATCTCATTCCTTCTCTTTCTGTCTTCTCTTGTATTTCTGAGACAGTTGTATTGTTTATTCAAACTTTGTTTTTAGTATTCTTACACAGTCTGTGGATTTTTGGTACCAGTTATGGGGTCTTACTAAGGATTTTGTAGTATCAGATACTTGAGATGTTATATTTCATAGCTTCCGCATTGTTATTAAAACTTGTTCTCGCTTATCGCTTTTTCGTTCAATGCCTAATAATAAGCAAATAAGCATGTTAACCAGAACGTTGGCTTGTCTAGCAGGTTCAACTTTAGACGCCATCACGGTCCCGACGGTGGGATTTCGAGTCGTGACAATAAGCAATCTAGAGAATAGACAAAACAAATACAACTACTGTCTGAAGGGTAATAGACAGAAAAAATAAAAAAAGCTAGAGGGACACTCCGGTGCTGCAGATCGAAGCAAGCAAGAAACTCACCACTAAGTTTCTGTAGAAGTGCGGCTACGCGTCCGTGTGACCACTGGTGGTACCTTTCTCAGTACCTGCACATTCTGTGCAAAAGTGTAACGTGAGTACGTAAAAGTCTAACCTCGAAGAAGTAGTGGCGAGGGGTCAACTTGACACTTACTAGTGGTAAAACAATAATAGAAATACATAAAGTAGAAATAGAGAATCTACAACAAGTAGTAACGAAACAAATAAAATCAATTACAGTAATTCCCTGCATGAGTCTATATCAAATCACTAAACATGTCATAACCGGCCTTGAAGGCGCTAACTCAATTGTTATCCAACCAAATCTAGTCTCAAGTATTAAATACAAAGTTGCCGAGGTGAACGACCTGATCCTATAGGAATAGTGGTACTCAATACAATCGCGGCAAACGACCCGATCCCATAAGAATGGTGTCATCATACTACCGAGGTGAACGAATCGATCCCACATGAGTAATTTAATACATTGCCGAGGCAAACGACCCGATCTCATAAGAGTAGAGAAATTTACCTCGCTCGCAGAAGTACATGCGAGTCGAGAAGACACGGATCCATAGTTCATCAAATATTTTTCAATTTTTCCAAAGTAAGAGGATAAATCAGTATCTTTATTGTAATCCTCAATATTAGTCATAATCAAGGAAATCAACACGTAGGATAGATATAAATAGCACAATTAAGGCATGATGTAAATCTAAGTCTACCCAAATGTAATATTAATATAGCTACGTACGGACTCTCGTCACCTCGTGTAACGACCCAACCGATCATTTCTCTTTTTAGATATGTATTCCCCTAATTAATACTCTCTGTATGTGGTTTTGCTATTTTATGACTTGCGAGGATGGTTAGTTCGGATTTGGAAGGGTTCAGATTGAAATCGGGAACACTTAGTTTCTTAATAGTGGCTTAAAATGGTTAAGTTTGACTTGAGTTAAAGTCTTGAATAAAGGACCTCAGAACCGAAATTTGATGGTCCTAATAGGTTTGTATGATTAATTTGGACTTGGGTGTATGTTCGGATCGGGTTTCGGATGACCCGGGAGCGTTTCAGCGCCAATATTGAAAGTTGGTGCATTAAAGGTTTTCAAGTTTTTAAGTTTGGTTTGAAGTAGGTTTTGGTGTTATCGAGATCCGTTTAGAATTACGAGCCTATAAATAGTTCCGTGTGGTGATTTATGACTTGTATGCAAAATTTGGCGTCATTCCGAGTAGACTAAGTATGTTTCAGCACGTTGGAGATAGTTGAGAAGATTGAAGTTCATAACTTAATTCAATATTTTTTTGGATACGATTCTTAGTTTTGATGTTATTTTACGTGTTTTGAGTGTTCGAGCAGGTCCATATTAGGGTTATAGACTTGTTGGTACATTTCGGGTGGCTTGGGTGAGTTTCGGACCACTCGGAGCTGAGTCCAAAAAATCTAGTGTGCTAATTCTGGTTTCCTTCTTCGCAATCGCGAAACCTGTGTCATGTTCGCGGAGAAGAAAATGTGACGGGCTGAGGTTTTCTCTACGCATTCGCGACCCCATGCCTGTGTTCGCGAAGGTCTTGGACCAGTGGCCTTCGCGTTCACGTGAAGGAGCTCGCGTTCGCATAGGGAGAAAGGCCTAGGGAGGAGGGTGTGAGCTCGTTCCTCTTCGCATTCGTGAACCGGACCCCGCATTCGCAAAGCTCAAGCTTGTCAGCCTCCGTGTTCGCGTTGGGTCCTCGGGTTCGCGATGACCTTTTTCCTGGGCCCTGGGCAGATTGCCTTCACAATCACGATGGCTTCTCTGCAATCGCAAAGAAGGGACGCCTGGACAGTGTCTTTTAAAATGTCGGGACTTAGGCTTTTTGGTTCATATCTTTCACTTGTTGGACTATTTAGAGCTCTTTGAAGAGGAGTTTTCACCTAGAACTTTGAGGTAAGTAATTCTATACAATATAAGTTTAATACATGCATTTTGGGTAGATTCTTAACATATAAATTGTAGAAATTATAGGTTTAGTTGAAAAACCTAGGTTTTGACAAAAATGAGATTTAACCACGAAAATGATTATGAAATTGGGTAGAAATTATATATTTGGGTTCCTGAGGTTATGGATAACATTTATCTTCAAAATTTTCAAAATCTGGGTACGTGGGCCCGGGGTGAATTTTAAGTATCTTCCAATTTGGATTGGGTAATTACTCTGATAGCTAAATTATAAACTTGTGGGTGAATATTGGTTCATCTATATAATATTTGGCTAGCTTCGGATTGTTCGGCACCAAGTTGAGGCTTAGAGTGAATTTATGGGCCGGAAAGTGAGCTTTGGGATGAGGTAAGTCTCTTGCCTAACCTTGTAGGAGGAAATTTACCCATAGGTGTTTAAATTACCATTTGCTTCTAATTGTGAGGGCTACATACGCACGAAGTGATGAGAGCTCATGCGTAGCTACAAATCATGCTTAAGTCCGGGTAGTTTTAGGACCCAATCATGAAATACTTATATTGTTTGCACTCTACTTGTTAATCTAAGTGCTTAAATTATATTGAAACTTGATAAAGGATTCGTAAAGACCGAAATTCGCTTACCCTGAGTTTTGGCGGGTTACTTGACTATCGATAGAAATTGTGCTTCCTTGTGTATTAGTCTTGTGATAGATTTTAAATCGGATGTTCTTAGAGTAATCTCTCTTTTTGTGGAGCTGCCAAACGCCTTGGCAATATAGATGCATCTATGGGTCGTGTTGTTCGACCCTCGGCAATGTACACGTTATTATAAATCAGGCCGTACGAACTCGGCATAAATCGTGCATGATAATCCTCAGAGCCCGATTACACTTGATATTATTTTTATGACTTGAGAGGTTATAATTTATTTATTGAGCCAAAATTTGTGGGAGTTAGTATGTGTTAATTGGAGATTTTTGAATTGACTATTAGTTAAAGAATCATTTATTCACTTCTTACTTTTGTGTTATTATTATTATTCATGTATTCAATACCTATTTAAATTTTTTGTATTTCATTTGTTGGCCCATAGTAAGTGTCGATGTCAACCCTTCATCACTACGTCTTTGAGGTTAGACTGGATACTTACTGGGTACATGTTATTTATGTACTCAAGCTACACTTCTACACTAATCGTGCAGGATCTGAGGCAGGTGCATCTGGCATTCATTCAAGCGTGCACCTCGTTACCCTGATGCATAGTGGTGAGTTGCGCACTGAGTCTGTTTTGCAGCACCCGCAGTCTCTCTTTTGTATTTACTTTCTGTCTATCTTATTTCAGACATTAGCATAGGTGTTTTGTATCTTCTACTAGTTACTCATACATTCATGACACAGAGTCTTGGGAACATGCTAGTAGACACTTTATGGTTTTGAGTATTTATTTCACCGCATTTTCTCTTGCATTAGTTTATGCTTTACTTTACTATGATTTTCCACTTCTCATCTACATAATAAACAAAATATCAACTACTTTGAAATTATTAAAAAGAATAAATACATGACTAGTTAACCGTTGGCTTTTCTAGCGGCAACGTTGGGCGCCATCACGCCTATGGGGAAAATTGGGTCGTGACAACTTGGTATCAAAGCACTAGGTTCACGTAGGTCTCACGAGTCATGAGCAGGCCTAATAGAGTCTTGCGGATTGGTGCGGAGACATCCATACTTATCTTCGAGAGGCTATAGGTTGTTAGGAAACTACTCTTTCTTCATCTCCTATCGTGCACTTGATGTTGTGCTAAGTATATTTCTCTTATTCTCTCACAGATGGTGAGAACGCGTGTGGAAGATGTACCCGACCATGGAGGAGCTGCTCCCCTTGTTGCTAGAGGCCGAGTTAGAGGCCGAGGGAGGGCTCCAACTCGTGCTAGAGAACAAGGGCGTCCTAGAGTTTCTCCAGTTGTGCCACCAGTGGATCCAGTGAAGGATCCTGTTATTGAGGATTAGGGCAAGGTGCCTGCCGTGGAGCCATCCTAATGGTTTTCATGTCTGCATCAAGATTCCAAGAGGTCATGAGCCATATTCTGCGGTTCATGGATTCTATGACGAAGGCTGGTTTATTTCAAGAAGAGCCAGTAGCATCTCGGGCGGGAGGGGGAACACATACCCCTACCGCTCAAGCTCTAGGGCATGCTGTTTCCATATATCAGACCTCGGGCACACTACCCGTGGGGGAAGCTCAGCCAATTGTAGGAGCTATACCAAATCCTAGACCAGTTCTGGCCGACGAGCCGTAGAAGCTATTGGATAGATGGACTAGGCCACATCCTCCTGCCTTTGTGAGTGACATGAGGAGCCCCAGGATTTTATTGATCGTTTCAGGGATAGACTGCAGAACATGAGGATATTCGAGTCCCACGAGGTGGACTTTACCACCTTTTAGCTGGAGGGCAGGGCCCGTAGATGGTGGCAGTCCTATCTTCTCAACAGACCATCAGGTTCTCCTCCCTTGACTTGGGACCAGTTCACACACCTCTTCGTGGAGAGATATATTCCACCCTCTCAGAGGGAAGAATTGCGGGGCCAGTTCGAGCAGCTCCAGCAGGGTTAGATGTCGGTGACCGACTATGAGGCGAGATTTTCTCAATTGTCTCACCATGCGCTTATGATACTCCCCACCGTTGCAGAGAGAGTGCAAAGGTTTGTCGCAGGTTTGCACTGTGGTATCCAAGACACTATGGCCCGAGAGGTTGAGATGGGACTCCTTACGGGCAGGTTGCAGAGATAGCTCGAAGAACCGAGGGTGTCCGTCAGCGGGCTAAATAACAAAAATAAACTAATAAAGCTCATAATAACTCGAAAACGGTCATTAGTAACAAAATCCCCTAAACCGGTGGAACTGAGTCATAAGCTCTACAGAAAGGTACAAAAATCTATAATATAACACCGTATGATAGTAGGAATAACAATAATAAGGAAATAGCAGAAGGTGACTCCGAGGCCTGCGAACGTCGAGCAAGTATACCTTGAAGTCTCCGAAAATATCTGAACGATCAGTGGCATCCGACACGAGCATATGGACCTGGATCTGCAAAAAAATAAGCGGAAGTGATCACGCTCAACTATGTCTTGTATAAAGACTAAACAGGCGTTGAAAATATAATCCTGGGGTATTTTGCCCAGAGTCGATCCCTCAGGGAATTGACGTATCAAGCAGGCTGTTTAAATTAGTACTCAGCTGTCACCTGATGTTTGTTAAATTACTAATACTAAAGATTAAAAGCAATGATTAATTATACTAAGGTATAAACAATTGTAACAAAATCTAAGGTTATAGTTTCCCCCGCTGGTGAACTTACTTCTCGGATACTTCGTATA
>ML406619.1:27792-39555 GCA_005239525.1 Nicotiana knightiana | reverse complement strand
GGGGGGAAGAAGCATTGGATCAGAACCACATCTACAAATTTTACCCAAAGAAAAATACATATCATACATGGACCTTTCGGTAAAAGTCATATGGGAACTCAGCCTGCGCACATATACTGTCATCGTGAGTAGAGGTACCATCCCATACAGAGCAAAATCTATAGTATAGTAACAAAACTATATAGAAGTCATCAGGAAAATACCTACTTCACGCATAAGAGAGAGGTAGACACAGTAAAATGGCGGGATAGTTGCTCTGCTGTTAATTCACTGTAGACCTTTTTTAATTGAGAAATATATATTCTTAGTCTCTCAAAAAATAATAGCTAGTAAAATGCATATATACATTATATATATACGTCGACAAGATCTTGCAATTATCATGGCTGGAAATGCAGAACTTCGTGAAATGCTTCAGAAGTTGGAGGCGCTTGTGGGAATTACGGATGACGCAGTAGATCTGGTTGATATTCTGATGCAGATCCATGGCGTCAACACTGAACTTCAACATGTTCGTTAAATTGTTGATACCCAACTGGTGGAATTGCAGGCTTTCTAGGGAACTGTTGTTGGGGAGAGTTGGAAAATTTACAGAGGGAGAATCAGGGTCTTAAAACAGAACTTCAGATCCTCCGGCGGGCTGTTGCGAATGTGCCCCAAGGAGGTGAAGAACATTCCAAAATTAAGATTCCAGAACCAGAGGCTTTTGATGGCATGAGAGGCGCCAAGGAACTGGAAAACTTCCTATGGGACTTGGAACATTATTTCTCTACTACTCATGTCCCGGAGAAGGACAAACTGACCATGGTTGTGCGTTTTTTCAGAGGAGATGCAGTGTTGTGGTGGCGTACAAAAAATGCAGACGAAGATAGTGCTGCCAGACCCAAGGTTGATACTTGGGAGAAACTTCGTGACGCGCTGAGGGAAAAGTTCTTGCCTAGCAACTCGTCTTGGGTTTCTAGGGATCGCTTAAATCAGTTAAGACAGACTGGTTCCATTCGGGACTATGTGAAAGATTTTTCATCGTTGTTTCTAGACATCCGAAACATGTCTGATGAGGACAAGTTGCACTATTTCATTTCCGGAACGCAAGGATGGGCATAAAACGAAATTCGTAGGCAGAAAGTTAAAGATCTGCCTAGTGCAATTGCGGCAGTGGACGCATTGGTGGATTTCGCTCAATGGGTCTAACTTCTGATCCTACCTCTTCTTCTAAGTCAAAGAAAAATGATAAAGGTAAGGATTGGAAGAAGGACAATCGGAAGCAGGATGGAATGACAAAGGCAAGGGCAAGATGAATGCTTCTTTGCCAAAAACAAACAGGCCAACGGGTGGTGAAACGGTTTGCTGGACATGTCAAAGACCTGGACATCAGGCATGAAACTATCCAAATCAAGGAAAGAATTCTGCTCTTCTTGTTGAAGAGGAGAAACAAGGAAAGGGACAGGAAGTTGCTGCCTATGTTAATCCGTTGCGACTGCTGAACGCTTTGGCTTGTGTGACTGTCGCGGATGATGATGAAAATGCTGCCGAGGAAGAAGTTGCATATGTGAACGCTACGGGGGATGATTTGGCTTATGCTTATTCCACATTGATGTATGTGGATCTGAAAATCGGAAACAAGAGTGTCGTGACAATGGTTGATACCGGAGCCACACACACTTTTGTTGCCTCCAGAATTGTTCAAGAATATAGGCTGCAAGTGACAAAGTGTCCGACGAAGATGAAGGCTGTGAAATCAAAGGCGCAACCTCGTTATGGGTGGAGCTGGATGTCCCGATGATTTTGGGTCATTGGTCCGGAAAATTCAACATGACTGTTGTGCCATTAGATGACTTCAATGTGCTGTTAGGAAGGATTTTCTAAAGAAGAACAAAGTCACTCCAATTCCTCATTTGGATGGACTTATGTTCATGAGGGAGACAAACCCCGGCTTTGTGAAAGGTATTCGGCCCTACGGGGATGAAAGAAAGAACGCTGGGATTGTTGCTTTGATTTCTACCATTGCATTTGAGAAATGCTTGAAGAGGGGCGAGGAGACTTACCTTGCTACACTCATTGAAGTCAAGCCAGATGTGCAGATTGAGGTCCCGGATTGTGTTGCAGGTTTGCTGAAGGAATTCAAAGATGTGATGCCTCCAGAATTGTTAAGGGAGTTACCACCGAGGAGTGAGATTGATCACAAGATTGAACTTATTCCTGGATCACTGCCGCCTGTGCGGCCTCCTTACCGTATGTCGCCTATGGAATTGATGGAACTAAGGAAGAAATTTTCTGAGTTTCTTGATGCTGGGTTGATTCAACCATCGAAAGATCCATACGGTGCTCCTGTTTTGTTCTAGAAAAAAAAAGATGGTACGCTGCGGATGTGTGTTGACAATAGGGTGCTGAACGAGGTGACTGTCAAAAATAAGTATCCGGTCCCGTTGATTCAAGATCTGCTGGACAGGCTTTCGAAGGCTAGTTATTTTACTAAGTTAGACATAAGGTCAGACTATTGGCAGGTTACGATAGCCGAGAGAGATGCCCCTAAGACCACTTGTGTAACTAGATATGATAGCTTTGAATTTCTTGTAATGCCGTTTGGTCTAACCAATGCCCCGACAACTTTATGTAATTTAATGAACAATGTTCTTTACAAGTATCTTGATGACTTTGTAGTTGTTTACTTAGATGACATAGTCATCTATAGCCGGACCCCTGAAGATCATTTGTCTCACTTAAAGAAGGTGATGGAAAGACTTAGAGCGTATCAACTCTATGTCAAGAGGGAAAAGTGTGAATTTGCAAGTCGCGAGATAAAGTTTCTAGACCATTTGGTTAGTGAAAACCAAGCGCGGATGGACCCAAAGAAGGTGCAAGCAATAGTTGATTGGCAAGCACCAAGCGGGATAAAGGAACTTAGATCATTTTTGGGCTTGGCAAATTACTACCGGAAGTTCATTGCAGGCTATTCAAAAAGGGCTGCCCCTTTGACGAATTTGCTGAAAAAGAATGTCAAATGCATTAAAGAAGGCCATTGCATCCGAACCAATCTTGAAGCTGCCAAATTTTGATTTGCTGTTTGAAGTATACATGGATACTTCAGATTATGCTGTTGGCGGTGTGCTGGTCCAGGAGGATCATCAGGTTGCATTTGAAAGCAGAAAGTTGAACGTTATGGAGCAACGTTATACTGTACATGAAAAAGAGATGGTTGCAGTAATTCATTGCCTTCAAGTTTGGAGAGTCTACTTGCTGGGAACAGAGTTCATGGTGCGGACGGACAACATGGCTAATACATACTTCAAGACTCAACAAAAATTGAGTTTGAAGCAGGCTCGATGGAAAGCGTTCTTGGCTAAATATGACTGTGTTTGGGTGTACAAACCGGGAAAACAAAATCAGGTTGACGATGCACTTAGTCACAAAGAGGTATTTGCTGCAACTTATGCACTCACTCGAATTGACTCAGATTTTCTGGATTCGATCAAATTATATGCTGCGAATGATCCACTGTATGTGAAATTGATGGATCAAGTTAAGGATGGGACAAGTAAACGGTATTGGATCAACGACGATCTGTTGCACTTCAAAGGGGGGAGAATTATGGTTCCTCAAGGTGCTGATTGTGTCGTTCTCTTCTAAAAGAGACGCATGATACTCCTTATGTTGGTCATCCGGGTGTTGAAAGGATGTTGGCATTACTGTCTTGGAATAATTTTTGGCCGAAAATGGAAGATGATCTTGAGGCCTGTGTGAAAACTTGCCTCGTTTTTCAACTTGAGAAGACTGAACGGAAGAAGGAAGCTGGTTTGCTACAAACTCTACCTATTCTGGAGTGTCTGTGGGCTTCTGTTTCAATGGAGTTTATCAGCGGGCTTCCAAAAGTTGATGGCAAAGCATCAATTATGGTGGTGGTGGACAGGTTCTCAAAGTATGTGATTTTTATTTCTGCTCTAACCGTTTGGTCTTCTGTAGTAGCTGTTGAATTATTCTACAAGTATGTTGCGAAACATTCTAGGGTTCCAAGGGATATTGTGAGTGATCGGGATGAGATATTTACAAGCCGATTTTGAACTGTTGTGTTTAAATTCTTAGGGACTGATTTGAAATTCTCGACTGCAAATCACCCACAAACCGACAGACAGACCGAACGTATCAATCATCTGCTTGAATAATACTTGAGGCATTATGTGGCTACTAACAGAGGAATTGGGTTGAGCTACTAGAAAATCCATAGTTTTGTTACAACTTACACAGGTCTTCGGCAACTGAAATGAGTCCTTTAGAGATAGTGTTGCGAAGACAGCCTGACACACTATTGGAAGTCGCTCAGATTAAATCAGGGGGCAAGTGTCCTGCTGCTTATAGATATGCTCGTGACAGGCATGAATTGATGGCTGAGGCGCGAGACAACTTGAGAAAAGCAGCTAAGAGGATGAAAAGGAATGCTGATAGACATAGGCAGCCTTTGGAGTTCAATGTTGGTGACAAGTTGTTGCTGAAACTTACTCCACAAATTTGGAAGAAAATAAGTAGCAAGACGCGCCATCCGGGGATGATTCTAAAGTATGATGGCACATTTGAAGTTGTTAAGAAAGTGGGTGAGGTGGCTTACCGGTTGAATCTGCCTGAACGTCTCAAAATGCACCCAATATTTCTTGTGAGTTTCTTGAAACGGTTCCATGAAGATAGTGAGGATCCGACACGGGCGGTGCCAAAGCTTGCTCCTCCGGTTGAGCGTAAGAAATTTGAGGAGACTATTGAGAAGATTTTGGATCACCGGACGCTGGTTCAAAGCAAAAAGAACATACGGACAAAGTTTTTGGTTCAATGGACAGGAAAGCAGGAATATGATGCAACTTGGGAGAAAAGACCGTCTCTATGGCAATTTCAGGATCAAATCAAGGCGTATCTGGATTGTGCCTCGTCGAGGGCGATGAGCTCATCTTGTGGGGGAAGTTTGTTAGCCCCTTGGCTTGATTGATCGAACATGGCATGGGCATGGCGAGGGATTTACATGATGGACCTCGACACGACCCTATGATGGTATTAACATCATGTTGACAAAGCTTTCCGACTTGGGCAGGTGTTGATGGGCATGGACTGTGGCACGACGGCATGTGGCTAAGGTGTCAAGGCATGACAAAGCCCTGGCATTGGCGTGGCCATGGCAAGGCAAAGACAACGGGCAACAAGCTTAACCAAGGCTGGAAAAACCAAGGCATGGCATGGCAAATCAGATGGGCGCGGGCAAGGAAGTGTCATGGGCGAGCTGGACAAGTGGCAGTGGCAGACATGCGCACAAAGGCATGCTGCACGAAGGCTTGGCGCGAAGACATGACAAGAGTTGGCCTTTGGCGCCAAAATTTAAAGGCTGCACCCATGTGCCATGCACATGATGGGCAGTTCCTGTTTTTCAGCCTTATGGCTAAGTGGGGCTGTGGGAGTTGTATTGTTACAAATTTTCGAAATTTGAATTCCTAGGCAGTTGGGGATGCCAATTGCTAGTTAGGGATAAGGCCGAGAGCCAAAACGTTTTTGTGCCTATTTATATATTGGATAGGCACACTTGTTAAGGCATAAAAGTGTTGGCCGCCTTAACTCCTTTTTTTAAAGGCTGTGATTTATGTGATTCTGTGGCACGAGTTTAAACACAGAGTTGGAAAGTAATTCCTGTAAATTCGTGTGTGCTTTGTTTTATTTATGTTTGCTATATATATATATATACAAGTTTTTTTTTTTATAAATAGCACAGTTCGGTATTTAACAAGGGTATTTAGGTATTATACTTTTAAGAAGGACCATGAAGCAAGTCTTTGTTTTAACATGTCGTTCAACTTCACATTCAGTAGTGGAAGACGCACCATGTATATGATTTAGTATAGTTAAATTTACACTTAATATGTAGAATTTTTTTTAATGAAGGGCAAAATGGTCAGTCAGATTTGAGGGGCTTTTTCATAATTCAACTTTAGGATTAGGAGCTTCCCACTTTTAATATAGTATATATATATATATATATATATATATATATATATATATATATATATATATATATATATATATATATAAAAGTGGCAATAAGAAGTGAGGTGGCACGTCTCTTAGGTCAAGAAACATATTTATCTTTTTCCTCTTTTTTTGAGGATTTTTCATCATTCTTTCATTTTATTTTATAATAAAATTAAAAATTTATTTTCATAACTCACAACTCTTTATCTTCATAACCTATACTTTTAATAGTCTCAGTGACTCCAATCCCTTTCATATTCATAACCTCTAAATGTTTGATGTGTAAGTTTATGATAATTTATCTCATTTTTTTAATCTTCCCCTTCATTTCTCTCATTTAATCTATTTAACACAATAGAGTAAATGAGTAATAAAGAACTCATGTAGTAGTTTTCTAGAACAAAGCTCACTTAGCTTTAGCACTTGAATACCATTTTTATTTATCTTTGTTGTCCTTTATTTACTTTAAATTTAAATTTTCATTTTCATAACTCATACTACCTTAACTTCTACTTTTAATAATAGTCATAACTCTCATGCTTTTCATATTCACCCCCAAATATTTAATTTAAAAATTCAAATACCTTATGGTATTTATCTATTTTTTTCTATATAAATTTATAACTTTGTTTAGTGAGACTCCTACCCAAGACTACCATTTTTGTTCTTTACCTGAAATAGTAATACTGTCATATTTACTGCAACATTCGATTCATGTTTTAGTTTGACTCGAGAAAGAAGGCTTTTGAATAATGATCGATATTGCGGGAGGGGGTGTCGACAAGAACACGAAAAATTATACATTGATTTTGCATTTCTATTTCCTTCTATTTTCTTAAGATTAGGGTCTCAAGTTGTATCTTTTTCTTCTCTATACTTTCTCATATGTTCTGATTCGCTTTATTTTCTATGAACATTTGTTTTTCACAAGTTTGTATTTTCGTTTAGACTCAAATTAATTACTTATGAGTTAAACTTTGTTGGAAGTCTGCTAACTACTAACCAATAACAATTCATTGTGTAAAAAGGATAAATTTTAAACATTCAAATACGCCCTTCATTAGATATTTTGGCTACACTTCTATTTCTTTTAGCCAGCAAAATATGTTAGAGCTAAAAGTCACAGAGCATGCACATGTTCTTCTTTGCTGAGCCATCGGCATGTGTTGTTTCTTGTAAAATAGAAATTATTTTTTACTTCATTTCTACTTGTGATTTTTATAAAGTAAGTAGTTATTTTATTCGTATGACTGGATCATGGATTATTTATTCGTACGACAAAATAAAATAAATTATTTTGTTTACTTTGTAACTTTTAATTCTTTTGAAGTATTGTGATAATTCTCTTTCTTTTTGAAAGTTATGTTTTGATTTTCTTCTTTGATTAACCTATTATTTGTAAGACAAAAAAAAACTTTTTTATTTTGCTGATAGGATACAAATAATTGAGCAAGTATTCTGAAGTGAAGTACTCTATTCTCCATAGAATGGAGAATACGAGAGGGAAACTAATGAATAGAAAAGAAAAGACAAAGATGAAGGCTAAAGAGGCATAACGAGAAGGAATAGAAAAAAGAATACAATTCTCACATATTTCTTTTGTTTTGTTTTGTTTTCTTTTCGTTATTAGTTTCTTTAATTTTATTTTATATTTCTTTTATTTGAATATGAAATTTTTTAGCAAAGTCGATATTTTATTATCTAATGAAAAAATTATTTATTTACATGCCTCTAACATATAATTGTACTTAGAGAGTCATGTATTAACCTTTCACTTTCTCTTCATTAATTATAATATGTAGTGAAATTTTTTTCTTAAAAATCCTTTCTCTTTTATTTCCTTTTTAAAAGAACATCAGGAGAAATACAGTTACCTAAAATCTAATTCTAATTAAAATATTAAGTATATGATTTATCAATATGTAGAATTATTTTTATATTCATATTTTTTTTAAAATTTATCTCTCTCATCCATTATATATCGTTATTTTTTTTTTTTAATTTAGTGATATTTTTTATAACCGCGCGAAACGCGAAAATTTTTACTAGTATGGACATAAATTAAATGCTGGTAAAACGTTAGAAATATGTGCAGATATAATTTTTTAACGATAGAAGCAAAGAACTAAGACTGAAATCATACATTTCTCGTATTGACATAAATATGTAAAATATTCTGTGTATAAATTTGTCGTCTATATGACATTATGGTCAGGTTGTCTGCCAATAGTTTAGTCATATAACAATACATTTAAATATAATAGGATTGTTTAAATTCTATAAAAATTTCATAAGAAACTTGCATTCTTCGTTCATAGAAATGTGTCTAAATACAACTCCCACATAGTTCAAAAAGATAAGCTTAAAAGCTGAACGGTAAAACATTCTCAAAATTTGAGACAAGCACAATTCTACAAATTTAGGGTCAAATGATCTTTTGGCGCAATACACACTTGTTTTTAGTTTTATGATCTTATTTTTTTTATATAAAATGATTTATTTTTATACATAAGAAATCTTTTATACATAAAATATTTAAAAAGGATATTTTTATAAATTCAACATTGTAAAAAATCATAAAGGTTAATTAGCTTTGTATATTTTAATACTAGCTTGTGTTAGGGGTTATCTCGATTTCTTACCATATTTGATTTATTTTTATCTCTTGAAAGAATGAACAACATATTTATCATAATTGCGTTTTCCTTCTTGTAGAAGGAAATTATAATTCTTTCATATTTGGCTATTTCCTTTTTTTTGTAGGAAAAAGTTTGGACTTCTATAAATTGAAGATGTTTCTTTCTCATTCAGTAGCATCCACAATGTAGCCATATGATGTTTGAGAGTCGTGTTTAGAGGGAAAACTTTACGGGATAAGTGGTAGTGTGTCACTTGTATTTGTCTTTTCGTGAGATTGTTCTCTCGTTATTTTGTACTCTCTTTTCTTATAGTGGATTGCTCATCTCCTTCATAGACGTAGGTCAATTGACCGAACCACGTTAAATATTTGTGTTTGTTTTGGTGTGTTCCTCATTAATTTGTTGTGTTTTACAAGTTTATTTGCCATTTATTTTGATGATTCCGTATCAAGTTCACTAATCAAGAAAATTGCTTTTAACGTTCATCCACGTACGATGTCATGATTTAATTGAAAAGACATAAGAAATAATGTTTAAATAAGCATATGTGGAGAAAAAGTACAAACATTTTTGATGTAGACTTCTGAGTGGATAGATTAAACATCTAATCACACGTAGAACTATACGTACTTATATCATGCAGTAAATTACTCAAACCACAGTAAGACGATCCACCTTCTTCAACTGCTTGTCTTGCCATTTCCTTGTACTCTTTAGCTCTGTTTCTGAATTCTTCTGCTTCTTTACCAACCATTACTCTCTTTATTGCTTTACCTATTGCTTCTCTTTTCACTCCTTCACAAGGTGTTGTTTGCCATTGCATTGAACCAACGCCAACCCCACTTCTCAAAACCTCAGTTACTAACTTTTCATTGAAGAATTGTTCAGCAAATAGAGGCCATGTCACCATTGGTATTCCTGCTAATATTCCTTCCAATGTTGAATTCCAACCACAATGAGTAACAAAAGCTCCCACAGATTCGTGATCAAGAATTAGTACCTGGGGTGCCCATCCTCTTATTAATAATCCTTTTTCTTTCGT
Organism: Nicotiana knightiana; assembly: GCA_005239525.1. Taxonomy (NCBI): domain Eukaryota; kingdom Viridiplantae; phylum Streptophyta; class Magnoliopsida; order Solanales; family Solanaceae; genus Nicotiana; species Nicotiana knightiana. Next base: position 29,877 of record ML406619.1, on the reverse strand, counting down.
TCTTTCCTCAAATCCTTTAAGAAACCAATCTTTGCTGTCTTGTTGATCTGTTCTAACAACCCAAATGAATTCTTGTCCCGAAGCTTCAATTCCCATAGCAAGTTCTTGCATTTGTGATGTGGTGAAATTTGTTATGCTCCCGAAACAAATGTAAATAATGGAACTTGATTTTTTCGAATCAAGCCATTTCAAGCACTCGTGTTTATCAATAGAGGATTCCTTTCCCCTTTCGGCTTTGTCTTCAATGTCTCTGTTGCACAAAGAAAGCGGACCTATAGCCCAAGACCTTCTACCTAGAACCTTGGTATAATGCTCAACATAATCTGTTTCAAGCTCATAGAAGCTGTTGAAGATAACTCCATAGCTCTTTGAGTCCGATTCCCTTACTAATTCCATCATCCGGGACATGACCGACTCTTCATCCGATTGCTCAAAAGGAGACAATTGAGTTCTGATCAGCTTGATTTGGTGCGGTAAATTCGGTACAAGAAAGGTTTCAGAATCAGACGAGACATTCTTGAAAGGCTTATTTAGCCTATTGCTCTCCGCCACACAAAGTGCAAAGTAACTTGTACCATGAAAAACCAATCTTGGAATGTTAAATTTGGCTGCAGAATCAGTAGTCCAAGGAAATAAGATATCAGAAACAAGACAGTTGGGGCGGCACTCTTCAATAAGCTGCTCCAATGGTTCTTGCATCATAGCTATAGCTTTAAAGAAGTTGAAAAACAAGTGTTGAGAAGGGACGAGATCGAGACGCTCGCATCCTTCAGGCAAGCCGTTTTCAACAGTCTGGAATTTTATCAAACGGATATCAATTTCAAACCCCAAATGCTTGTTTCTTTGAATAGATTTGGAGAAAACAGATTCATTGAGTGGGGTAGTGATTATAGTGGCTTTAACACCACGTGAAGCAACGAGCTTGGCCATGTCTAGTGTAGGAATCATGTGGCCATGGGCCATCATAGGAAAGAAGAAGAAATGGAGTTGACCCATGTCTTATCTAAGGACTAGAAAGATTGTGTTTAATGCATCTAAAGAAATAGAGTACCTAAGCAAAGCATGATATAGGTGAAAGGTTATTGTCGGTAAAGACAAACAATGGAGAACGCAGGTTGTTGTGGTGATGGGAATAGTATGTCCACTGATTGATTCTTCGAACGCCATGACAAGACCAATGCTTTTGACAATATCTTCACATTTCAAACTGTCGGCCACTCTACAACTCCTATTCTCAGACACAATGTATCTTATGAATACTCAAAACAGTTTAATTTCATTATCAAGAATCACTGTTCAGCACTCACGACTGTTGGCTATGCTCAATTCACTCAGTCTTTTTTTGTCAACAGCAGAATGTATGTGAACCTTCAATTGACTATATTTTGGAGAAAAGTTTAAACTCTATGCAGACGATGCATATTCAGTTTACTTAAAAGTTAGTTGTTGTTGCTAATTTTGTTTAATAGCTTGATATTATTATTCTTTTAAGAATCGGAGCCGTAAAGCTTGAATCTCAGCGGATCTTTACAACCCTATGGTTAGCCACAAGCTGAGAATGACATATACTTGGCCACAAAGGTGAGTTAGAGTGAGATTAGATTTTAAGAACTTTATATTATAGTGTGACGATAAATCGTTGTGTTTCTTTATGTTAATCTATATTGATGCAAGTCTCGAAAATTATTTACAAAACTAATTTTCCTTCCAAAATGAGCAATCTAGGCACTTAAAAGGAGTACCAAACACAATTTTGGGTGTGTTTGGTCCCGTTTTTCATTGTTTAGTTGCACAAAATAGTTTTAAAAATATTTTTCTAGATATCATATTTTCCTGAAATTGGAGTAAAATGATTTCCCTAGAAAAAGTTCGGAAAACATTTTCCAAAAACTCCACCTACCCTCACATCTAAACTCCCCCCCTCCCCCCCCACACAATTTTATTTTATTTTATTTTCTATTTTCTATTTTTCATTTTTCACAACCACCCACCCCACAATATTTTATTTTTTTTTACTTTTTTTTGTATTTTCGATTTTCTATTTTCTATTTTTTATGCACCACCCACCCTCCCTCCCCCAACCCC
>MDKJ01042968.1:0-10153 GCA_005239525.1 Nicotiana knightiana | reverse complement strand
TATATATATATATATATATATATATATAATCAATGTATACCAGATAGAAAAAGTAAATATTAAATCTAACCAGTTATTTGTGTAACAATCCCAAAATATATTTACTACAATTAATTTTTCTGTTAACCATATCAATATTATTGGTTTACGTACTTTTTTTCAAATACTACTTATTTATAAAATCAGTTTTAACACCTAATACTTATCGGACTTTGATTAACTATCCCAGATATGCTCTCAGTTACTTTGAATAGTGATAAGTTTGGCAGCTATAAGTGCTAAATGGGGACAAAAGTTTTAATTATTGTTTCTATTAATCTCTGCCAACTTTAGAGCTTACCCTTAGTACCTTTGTAAAACAACTACAATTTCCATAAAGGTAAGGTAACCTAAAGAAAATTAAAAAAAAACAATATAATCCATTCTTGTTGCAAAGACAATTTTGTCCATCATAGACAAGTTGCAAAAGAACAAAATAAAATATGTTGATCGAGAGAGTTGGCGTCACTGGAATTAATGGGGTTTTTATATGAACAGAGTAATAATATGTTCTAACCAATTAAGGTATACATAGTAGTCTTAAATTTACACTTTCAAAATATATAGTATAACTTAAATCCTATAAATAAATGAGTTTAACTTTTAAAACTAAAAACGTAAAAGGAATTTTGCACCATCATATTAACTAAAACATAACTACATATAATCTTTTTTAGAAAAATGAGACTAGAAACTTTGAAAATAAGCATGATACGAACTCGCTGGCACGATCAAAATACCAAAATAACACCTCGATCTACGAATCAGACACCAAACGAAATAAAGTTTTCAAGAAGATTTTAGAATTTTTTTTTTAACAAGTGGATGTCCGAATCACGTCAAACCAACTCCGTTTCTCACCAATTTGACAGATGACACTCATGAATCACCTTCTGACCCACCTGATATAGGATCTATGCAAATATATGACATCATCAACAAACCACTGAACACCTCTAAACCGGCAACATTCCTCCAAACTCTGCTGACTGATAAACACCTACTACTCACGCTACCTATTAAGCACATGGACTTTACAACGTCGGACCTCTCTGATGAAACTATTCTCAACAACACAGATGAAGACATATTTATTCCCATAACTTCAACTGATAAGGCACGACTCTACGCGCCATGGCAAAACTCCGTAATTGTTAAACTATTTGGCAGGCAAATCACCCACCAGGTGCTGAGGACTAAACTCCTAGAATTATGGAAGCCAACAGAGGACCTTCCTATCATAGACTTAGGGGCAGACTTTTTTCTCATTAAATTCCAACATGAAGAAAATATGGTTAACGCTCTTCATGGCGGCCTATGGTTCATACTAAACCAATTTTTAACGGTCAGGAAATGGGAGCATAAATTCAAAGCCTCATATACACAACTAACCTACGCAACTATCTGGGTCAGACTCCCGGAATTGCCCACGGAATTCTACGATTATGAAATCCTACAACATATTGGCTCTAAGCTAGGACAATTGCTCAAAATAGACGCATGTACTTCAACCACAACTCGAGGGCGATATGCTCGAATCTGCATCTAGGTTCCTTTACAGATGCCGTTAAAAACTCATTTACACATAGGTAACCACAAGCAAGCACTATTGTATGAAGGGCTTAACATACTATGCACTAAATGTGGAAGATTTGGTCATTCTACCCATGGTTTCACCTTTCAGATTCAGTCACCCAAAGAGGCAAGCTTTGAAAACCAGTCTTCCACGTCAAATGCTACAACTTACACTGAGCAAATAAGAGACATTGGATGGAAAACTGTTTCCTTTGCCGGAAAATCCAACGGGCGGCAGAAACACCCGCAATACAACACCAGGATTGGAATCCAAGAGGCGGTTCACTCCTCACAACACACTACACTGACTAAGCACTCAACCCAAGCCAAAAACAATCTGGGCCAGACCCAATGTCAAAATACACCCACTTTAAATCAGCCCAACACTACAACTACAAACTCTTTCCACCCACTCACAAATATTGGGCCACTAGAGGATCCAGATGGAAAGTATACTGTAAACACAACCCAAACCACCCAAATCAATAGTTCCACATCGGAAGACTCACAGCCATCACATACGCCAAATCAGATAAGCCAATTGATACCTCCCTCTCACGTGCCTATACCCGTTCCCAGTAAAAATACAATGATTAACCCTATTACTAATTTACTTGAGCCACATTCTTACTCTTCCCCCTCCATTAATGAATTTACCACGTCTCCTCCAGAGATGCAGACATATAAACCCAAACAGCCACGTGACAACCTTCTTGCAATCTTTCACCAATCCAATAAACAAAACTTAAAAACCACTTCACCCCCATCCGCCACATCGGCTCTACCACATAACGCAAAAACACCACCTTTGCATGTAACAGTACCCTACTCACCCTCAACTAATAGGGATCCCAAAAACCCAGGCCAACCACATAATTACCCTCCATGTGACCATCATCATGATTCTTCAACTGCCTCTACTAATACTAATTCACCAAGCCAAACAATTATGACATACTCACTAGAAAATTACACTCAACTTCCAGTATCACCTTCTAGCCATGCAACGACTAACAGGCCCCCAAAGTTCAAACCTCCGGAGAACAACCTGAACAACTCCCAACTATTTTATCTCCCCAGGTTAACCATGCAGGGGCCTCAACTACCCCATATCCAATCTCCACTAGTATACACATCACAACCACTGACTTTAGACATGCCACTCCAGTCATGGTTGGAGATGGGGCTGCAAGGTTATGCACTGATCTTCACGCTGGAATTGAACAACGAGGAGATAGTTCTGCTTGTCCAGAATCCTACTCACTTAGCCGAGATCGTGACGGAAGGGATGCGACTGGGCATGGAAGCTTATACTCACCAACAATGGTTCACAACCCAGAAACCACTAATAATCGAGCACCAAGCCTCCTCTTCGACCCAGCCACAGTGGTCATTCCCTATGAGCCCAATGAGTCCAGAATAGAACCCACAGATCAACCTTCTCCCCTTATACCCTCCTCATCACATAGGTCAAGTGTATGCACCTTGGTTCCAACCTCTCACTTCCTTCAATCCTATCTCCCCTTATTCGAGCCCATTCGAAAATCTCACTCCCCAAACCAGTCCTCCACAAACTCCACCACAATCTCCAGCCGCACTCGACAACACCACAAGGCAAGAGTTAGCAGACATTATCGCAGAGATGAGGGAGACAAGGACAGAATACTGGTGGCTAAAGAATGTTCAATTCTACAACCTAAAAGAACAGTTTGAAAAAAAATTCATTCTCAAGTGCCCACCAGAACTAGTCACATGCAGTCTCAACTTCAGGCCAACAACAAACCACGAGGCTGGGAAGTATGCAATGGTGACCATTACGACGCTTCTACAGCTCCCTATGAGTCTGGATCAGATGATCCAATTCCCGATAGGTCAGACAACAAGCCCTAACTCTTATATGAATTTCTTAATTTGGAACTGTAGAGGCTCGCACAACCTTGAGTTTAGAAGGCACTTTAGGTCCTTACTGGACAATCATCAACCAGCATTGGCTATACTACTTGAGACTCACATGCATGACCATACATAGCTTACTACTGATTTTAATTTTTCCAATATGGCACAAGCACCCGCAAATGGTTTAGTAGGTGGTATAGTAGTTATGTGGCAGGAGGATCGCATAAATGTGAGGGAGATGCAGGTCACTAATCAAGAGATACACTGTTCGGTCCAGGTATGTCCCTCTAAACCGACTTGGTTAATATCTGCTATATATGCAAGTCATGATTTAAATTCAAGACAAACCCTCTAGAATAATCTAGCTAGGTTAAAAGACACAATAACCATGCCTTGGTTAATAAGAGGTGACTTCAATGATATAATTGAAGCTGGAGAAAAATCTGGTGGACTACCAATTCGAAACAATAGGTCTAACAAGTTTAGACAATGTTTAAATTATTGTGAATTAATTGATTTAGGCTACCAGGGAAGTAGATTCACTTGGACTAATAAACAACGTTATGGTCATACAATATTAGAAAGACTTGATAGATTCCTAGCAAATTATGACTGGTTAAATTTATATCCTGAATGCACTGTTACACACCTTCCCCGCACTCACTCTGACCACTGGCCCTTACTTATTAATTTGCACCCTAGCCATAACGTACCTCATAAACCGTTTAGATTTGAATTTATGTGGGCTTCGCATCCTCAATTTCAACATATTGTTCAAGAGGCTTGGACGGTAGATGAACCTCTACTAATGACTATTGAAAATTTTAAAGAAATAGCCACTACTTGGAATCACAATACTTTTGGGAACATTTTTCATCGCAAAAGGAAAATATTAGCAAGATTACAAGGGATTCAATCATCTGTTCATTATCCTACTAGTCTCTTTCTTCAAAATTTAGAAACACAATTAAATCTTGAATATAGTAGTATTTTACGACTCAAAGGAGACTTTTGAAAACTAAAATCTCGTATTAACTGGTTAAATGACGGAGACGCCAATACAAAGTTCTTCCACATGTCTACTCTACACAGACGTAGAAGGAATAGAATAAATACCCTAAGGGATACAGGAGACAACTGGATTTATAGCCAAACAGATTTACAAACTTTAATATTAAATTAATATAGTCAACTCTTTAGGACACAAGAAATATACTCCACTAACATGCACATGTTATGGAATCCCTGTACTATCACTCCAACTGATATTTCTCAACTAGAAGAGCCACTCATATATCAAGAAACTACTCAGGAAATTGATAGCTTCAAACCACATAAGGCTCCAGGGCCGGATGGACTACATCCTTTTTTTTTTATCAAAAATGCTGGCAGCAAATAGAACCAAAGGTCTCAAACTTTTGCTATGAAGTATTTCATACAAAAAAAATTCCTCCTGAGTTAAATAAAACTCTTATGTGCTTAATTCCTAAAGTAAAACACCCAACGACCATTCAACAATTCCGACCTATTAGCCTCTGTAACACCTTATACAAGATCATCACTAAGATCATTGTTAACAGGCTCAAGCCAATTATTAGCAAAATAATAGGCCCCACTCAAACAAGCTTCCAGCAAGGAAACCGAGCTTCTGATAATACCATAATTATTCAGGAAGCTTTAAACTACTTAAATAAGAAAAAAGACAAAAATGTTATATGCTTCTCAAACTTGACCTAGAAAAGGAATTTGATCGCCTTGAATGGTCTTTCATACGAAGAACACTCTTCTATTTCAAATTACCCACATCTTTAATAAATTTAATAATGTCTTGCATCACCACTCCGACTATCTCTATTTTACTCAATGGTTCTAGTACTCCTTACTTCCAACCCACTAGAGGCATAAATCAAGGGGATCCATTATTGCCTTATATGTTCATGCTTTGCATGGAAATACTCTCACGTAACATCAATAATGTTGTTGATCATCTCCAATGGCAGCCACTAAAATTGTCAACATCTGGCCCGAAAATCTCTCATTTATTCTTTGCGACGATATTATGCTCCTATAAAAAATGACCACCAGTAGTTGTCACACAATTATTGATGTCTTGAATAGTTTTTGCCAACAATCAGGGCAGAAAATTAACTTTGAAAAATCAAAAGTATTTTTCTCCAAAAATTGCAGCAGTCCTGATAAAGTCTTTGGCACAAGTTCCTTCAATATAATAGAGGGCAACTCCTTTGGTAAGTATTTAGGTTTTCCCATGTTTCACACAAGGCCTAAGCAGTCAGACTTCCAATTCTTGCTTGACAATTTCAAAAATAAACTGGCAGGCTGGAAAAACAAATTTTCTAACTCTATCAGGAAGGGCCACTATAATTAAAGCCACCCTCAATTCCCTACCTAAATGCAAGGCTAGCTAGCAAATATGTATTTTTTCCCCTTAGTTTCCTAATTCCTAAGCCTCCTCTTTCTATTGGAGTGTTACTTCCTTCCAATTCAGAAGGTGTAATTTCTTTCTTGTTGGTGTAGTCCCCCATAGAAAATTCTTTTGATAAAGCTCCATTTTTTTATGATAGTGGTGGGAATCCTAATGTATTGCATAACATGGTTAGGTAGGGAATTGAGGGTGGCTTTAATTATAGTGGCCCTTCCTGATAGAGTTAGAAAATTTGTTTTCCAGCCTGCCAGTTTATTTTTGAAATTGTCAAGCAAGAATTGGAAGTCTGACTGCTTAGGCCTTGTGTGAAACATGGGAAAACCTAAATACTTACCAAAGGAGTTTCCCTCTATTATATTGAAGGAACTTATGCCAAAGGCTTTATCAGGACTGCTGCAATTTTTGGAGAAAAATACTTTTGATTTTTCAAAGTTAATTTCTGCCCTGATTGTTGGCAAAAACTATTCAAGACATCAATAATTGTGTGACCACTACTGGTGGTCATTTTTTATAGGAGTATAATATCGTCCGCAAAGAATAAATGAGAGATTTCCGGGCCAGATGTTGACAATTTTAGTGGCTACCATTGGAGATGATCAACAAAATTATTGATGTACGTGAGAGTATTTCCATGCAGAGCATGAACATATAAGGAGATAATGGATCCCCTTGCCTTATGCCTCTAGTGGGTTGGAAGTAAGGAGTGCTGGAACCGTTGAGTAAAATAGAGATAGTCGGAGTGGTGATGCAAGACATTATTAAATTTATTAAAGATGTGGGTAATTTGAAATAGAAGAGTGTTCTTCGTATGAAAGACCATTCAAGGCGATCAAATGCCTTTTCTAGGTCAAGTTTGAGAAGCATATAGCATTTTTGTCTTTTTTCTTATTTAAGTAGTTTAAAGCTTTCTGAACAATCATGGAATTATCAGAAGCTCGCTTTCCTTGCTGGAAGCTTTTGAGTGGGGCCTATTATTTTGCTAATAATTGGCTTGAGCCTGTTAACAATGATCTTAGTGATGATCTTGTATAAGGTGTTACAGAGGCTAATAGGTCGGAATTGTTGAATGGTCGTGGGGTGTTTTACTTTAGGAATTAAGAACATAAGAGTTTTATTTAGCTCAGGAGGAATTTGTTTTGTATGAAATACTTCATAGCAAAAATTTGAGACCTTTGGTTCTATTTGTTGCCAGTATTTTTGATAAAAAAAAGGATGTAATCCATCCGGTCCTGGAGCCTTATGTGGTTTGAAGCTATCAATTTCCTGAGTAATTTCTTGATATATGAGTGGCTCTTCTAGTTGAGCAATATCAGCTGGAGTGATAGTACAGGGATTCCATAACATGTGCATGTTAGTGGAGTACATTTCTTGTGTCCTAAAGAGATGAGTATAGTAATTTAATATTAAAGTTTGTAAATCTGTTTGGCTATAAATCCAGTTGCCTCCTGTATCCCTTAGGGCATTTATTCTATTCCTTCTACGTCCGTGTAGAGTAGACATGTGGAAGAACTTTGTATTGGCGTTTCCGTCATTTAACCAGTTAATACGAGATTTTTTCATAATCCACAAGCAATGTGGGTTCAGGTTCTACTGGGAAAATATTTTAAAAAAACCAACCAAATCTTCTCTTCACTCCTCCACTTGGTCCAACATTATCCAAGGATGGCAACAATGCCAATTAGGACTCCAATGGAAGTTAGGACGAGGCTTTCATATTAATTTCTGGAACGACCCTTGGGTAAAGGTAGGAACAAAAATTCGAAGCCTCATACAAGGCCCGTTACTGGAAGGTCATGATAAACTTATTGTCTCCTCCATCCTGAGTGACACAGGGTTGGATTGGAACCAAATTCGTTTTGAACTTCCCCACGAATTGACACAACAAATTAAATCAGTCTATATATCTAATTTTCGCATCACTGAAGACAACCTTCATTGGGGACTTACCAATTCAGGCACCTTTACAGTTAAAACCATGTATAACATTTTAAAAAATCAATCATAAACTCCCCCCAACCTGCTATAACGTACGCATGGATATGGAAATTACTGATCCCTCCTAAAATTAGACCCTTCATTTGGCTACTCTACCACAATAAATTACCAACTAAAGAATATCTTAGAAAAATTACAATAACTCAGGATGCTACATGCCACTATTGCGGCCACCACGATGAAACCATTCCCCATATATTTTTTACTTGCATAAATGCACAAATATTTTGGCATGACCTAGGTTTCCAACATCACATCAACACCATTGCCCAAACCCTTGATGTACGTACCTCACTACACGAACTCCTAACATGTAAAAACTTTTACTTTCCTTTTAATATAAACCCGCGCACATACCTCCGATTTGTCCTTTGGCTTACTCGAAATAGTAACTTATACACATCTAGAAGAGATACGATTCGACTTCACTGGGTAAATCAACAAGCCATTGAGTATACATACCTGGTAACAGCTAAAATGGCATCCACCAACAGGCCCTAACTACAAACTCAATACTGATGGAGCTCACTCCTCATCAACAGCTGGAATAGGTGGTTTGATCAGAAACTCTACTGGAGATTGGATTGTTGGCTTCATGGGATTGATACCAACCCATTCGCCACTGGAAGCTGAATTGCATGCCCTCAAAACTGGTCTCCAGTTAGCACTACAATGTGCTCTCTTCCCACTTGAAGTGGAAGTAGATGCACATGAGATAATTAGATTGCTAGCTACGCATCAATCACCTTTTGACAATTTGCTCAATGATTGCAGGTACCTCCTGGACCGGCTAGGTAAACCATCAGTAAAACATGTGTACAGGGAGATCAATAGGGTGGCTGACCACTTAGCTAAGGCTGGGAAAAACCGGGAAGATGAATCCATAACTACAGTTTTTGAAGAAGCACCTTCTTTTGTTGAACACTTTTTGGATGAGGATAAGCACTTGGCAATGTCACAAGTCCAACAAACACCTGCTCCTATGCAGCCTAATATGAATATGATGCAGCATAACAATAGTAACTTAGGTAGTAATAGTAACTTAGGCAGTAAGGATAGAGATGCTAATACTACATCTACATTTTGCTGTAATGCTCGAACGCCATGTACAACTATGGCCTCTGTAAGACACCCCTTTGTACACACTATTTAAAGTTTATGTAAGATAATATCTTTTCTACAAAAAAAAAAGGTTAGTTAATTGTTACAATATGTTAAAACATGATGTTTTATGCTTCAGTACTACACAAGAGGGGAGGTGGTGATTTGTGTGGTGTCCAATCTTTCGCGTCCACAGATTATAGAAGGACCTGGTTCTTTTATGTGTTTTTATTTATGCTACTGTTGCGAAATTATAAATGCAAAAATTAAAGAATGCAAGTATTTTTACGTGGAAAACACCCGGCTCAAAAGGTGAGAAAACCACAACTTACTATTTAGTAGGATTTTGATGCGAGGCTAGAATTCATAGTTTTACATGTTATATGCCTTACATTTTATGTGCGTTAATGATAAAAATACACTTTTTATGTGCATAATGGAGTCTATTTCATGTGTAGGTGAATTGGAGATGGAAATCGAGTTAAATGGATGCAAATACATCAAAAATACGCTCTAGAGGTGAGGAGGAGTGCATCGGGCTATAGCTGGGCGCCAGAGCTCAAACGCCCGACCCTGCGTGGCGTTAGCTAGGCGTTAGGGCAGAAACGCATGACCCTGCCTGGCGTTAGCTAGGCGTTAGAGCTAAAACGCCTGCCTTATCCTGGCGTTAGCCAGGCGCCAGGGCCCAAACGCCAGGGCCCTGTTCTGGCTCAATTCCGAGTTTTGACGAGTTTAAGTGTTTCCCGGTTGGAATAGAAGTCTCCTACACGTTTAGGGTTTGTCCTAAACATATAAATAGACCCCAGAAACACAGATTTCAAAGAGGGATTCGGACGGCAAGACATCAATTTGTACAGATTTTCTTCATTACTTTGTAGTTTAATTATGCAAGTTATTTTCGATTTGATTCTTATGAACTTCTTTAGCTAACTTATTTAATCTAGGGTTTTGGTAGAACCCGTTGAGGGATGAAATTATTGTGTTATTAATTTAATTCTGATTGGTTGATTAATCTCTATTTGTTCAACTATGTTCTTGTTATAGTTAATTGAATGGCCATCAATTAGCTGTGCCTATTTATTATGTATTTACTTGAGAGAGAGT
>ML406614.1:0-48170 GCA_005239525.1 Nicotiana knightiana | reverse complement strand
CCCGATTTTGGAAACTTATAATCTGCCCAGGATTTTAAAGCATCGCGATCGCGGGGATCAATCTCTCACCCTGTGGCTAACATCTCCACACTGAAAACAATCTCTTTGCTAATGTGGCTGTGGAAAACATACAATACGGATCCTCTGAGACCCATGAGTACCTGAAACGCTCCCATGCGAAGCTAGTAATGCAACTGAACTGGTTGACCCAAGATTCTCTACTGTGCCTGAGTCCCTCAATGAATCTACGGACTCGCCTCCTAACTGAAGCAACCAAGTGAGGTGTATATCTGGCCAACTCATTGAATCTGACGGCATACTCCAATGGTGACATAGCGCCCTAACGCAATTTCTCAAACTCCATGTGTTGTACATCCCGACGGAACTGAGGTACAACCTCCCTCAAAACATCTCTGAAAACTGAATCCATGCTAGTAAAGCTAACTCGACCAGGCTACCTCAACTCATATGCCGCCACCACTGATCAATCCACTACTCTGGACCTGAGACGTGACAAAAGCAATCCCGCTCTTCTCTACAAAACCCGAAGTACGAAGAATATGGTGACACTCCTCCAGAAACCCTGGGCATTACCCGCTGACATTACAACTGTCTAGGAATAAGTAAGTACAGTTGAATAGAAATAAAACAGGAAGGTTACTCCGGAGCCTGCAAACGCAGCAGCAGGTTACCTTGAGTCTCCTCAGCAACGATCTGCGCAGCTACCAACAATAATAACCTGAAGCTGCACACAAAAATGTGCAGAAGTCTAGTATGAGCACACCACAACGGTGCCCAGTAAGTATCAAGACTAACCTCGGTGAAGTAGTGATGAGGACTAGTCAAGACACCACCAGTCTAGTAAGTAAAAAGGCATAGATGTATAAATGACCGCAACAAAATATTTATCTAAAGATTTCTCAAAGAAATTAACGATACGATCGAATAATATGGAAGGAAATTCAATAATCACGATTAACGGACAACATAATAGAAATACGCAAAGACAATGGAAAGAATGCGATACAAATGGCGGGAAATTCAACCCAATAAAAACACTAGCAACTCAACACTACATCAATTTATTCACGTCAGGCCTTAGCCAATAACTCAATAAAATTGGTCAAACCTTCAAGTGAAAACCTTTAAATCGTGAGTTCATTTTGAAAACTTTAAAGATATAATCATTCCGGAATAGAGAAGTACCTTCTTTGAAATATACTTTCTCTGAATGTATATTTATACATTTTATAAAGAGAAATATTTATAACATAGTCTCTTCAAATACGGGGTGTTCTATATTTTCTCAAGTACTGTTCTTTCAAATATCATCAAAACACATGATGTTCAAAATATATTTTCCCAAGTACTGCTCTTTCAAATATCGTCAAAACACGTGATGTTCAAAATATATTTTTTCCCAAGTACTGCTCTTTCCAATATCATCAAAACACGTGATGTTCAAAATATATTTTTTCCAAGTAGTCCGCATCACGCCAAACGAAATCCGTTTATTTCCAAACTTCACAGATAACACATATAAATCATATCAAACCTGTACCGAGCTTCAGAACCGTAATACGGGTTCATTTTCAAAAACCTTTATATTTTCATAAAACAATTTTCTTTAAAAATTCATTTCTCATGCTTGGGACCTCGGAATTCGATTCCGGGCATATGCCCAAGTCCCATATTTTTCTACGGACCCTCCGGGACTGTCAAATCACGGGTCCGGGTCCGTTTACCAAAAATGTTGACTGAAGTCAACTTTATTCAAATTTCCAATGCAAAATTTTTCATTTTTATCAATTTTCACATAAAGGCTTTCCGGCTACACGCCCGGGCTGCCCACGCAAATCGAGGTGAGATAGAAGGAGGTTTTCACGATCTTGGAACATATAATTAGATTGAATATACGGGATGACCCCTTTTGGTTCACCATAGGAAATAGGGCTTAGCCTCATGCAAATAGGAGACAGTGCTTGGTGTCATGCAAATAAAGGTAGTGCCTAGCCTTGTGTACTTAAGGAGGCCGTGCTTATCCTCATGAAAATAGGAGACAGTGTTTAGTCTCATGCAAAGAAAGGTAGTGCTTAGCCTTGTGCAGTTAAGGAGGCAGTGCTTATCCTCATGCAAATAAGAGACAATGCTTAGTCTTATGCAAAGAAAGGCAGTACATAGCCTTGTGCAGTTAAGGAGGCAGTGTTTAGCCTCGTGCGAGAAAACGATGAGTAATGGTGAGAAAGTAGAGTATTTCTTAGCTGGAGATGCTTGTGACAGATATTTTGTTATCTTGAAGGTAGTGGCCTGATGTGTCTGTAGATATTGTTGTCTTATTATGCCTACATCCAAAGAAAAATTGTGAGTTTTGTGGGGGAAAGGTTGGTTCGTGCTTTCATCTTCTTGCTTTGCTTTTGCTCCTGTCTTGAGATCCTGTTTGAGTTACCCTGGGCAGCATCTGGCTGTTATAGAAATAAAGTTTTTCGAAAAATATGTGTGCATTTGGTGATTGTAGTTATTTGAAATATAGTAGTATGCAATATTAAGTAATTTAGATGAACCAATGAGTGTGACATATTTTAGAGACATTACGACCTCCTTGCTTTAGAATTTTGAGGGTCCTCCTCAAAATTCAGCCCCAGTTTAAAAGCAATCCTTTGACTGTTTGGGTATGACAAAGTTGGCTGGACTTGCTTTAGAATTTTAAGGTTCCTCCTCAAAATTCTGCCCCAGTTTCTGACCATGGAAAAAATTAAGATTTTATTAAGATGTGACTGAACCCACAGGGCTACCTACGTATCCCCTCTTAAACGGGAATCAAGTCAAGCGTAGTTCAGTTACATCAAATGAAGGAATGTAAACATTCTAAACATAGTATCTCTTGACTGCGTTTGAGTTGATAGGTTACGGCCAAATTTCTCCGTCCATTTCTGCAAGTATGAGTGATGCTCCTGTTAGTACTCTATGAACCATGTAGGGACCTTGCCAATTAGGTAAAAATTTTCCTTTGGCTTCATCTTGATGCGGGAAGATCCACTTTAGCACCAACTTCCCCGGTGTGAATTGTCTCGGCCTGGCCTTTTTATTGAAGCTCTAGACATTCTGTTCTGGTAGAGTTGATCGTGACATACCGCATTCATTTTTTTTCATCAATGAGAGATAGTTATTCATAGAGACTTCGTATTTATTCTGCATCACTGAGTTCAGCCTCTCGTATGATTCTCAAAGAAGGGATTTCTACTTTGGCGGAAATAATGACTTCAGTACCATAGACCAGCAAATAAGGAGTTTCCCCGGTTGATGTGCGAACCGTGGTACAATATCCAAGTACGGCGAATGGTAGCTTCTCGTGCCATTGTTTGTGATTATCTACCATTTTCCTTAATATCTTCTTGATGTTCTTATTGGCGGCTTCCACATCTCCATTCATGTGCGGCATGTATGTCATGGAATTCTTGTGCTTGATCTTGAAGGCTTCACACATGGATCTCATCAAATCAATATTAAGGTTGGCGGCTTTGTCGGTGATGATTGATTATGGTACCCCGAATTGACAAATAATACGATCCCTAACAAAATCTATGACGACCTTCTTAGTTACAACCTTGTAAGATGCGGCTTCAACCCATTTTGTAAAATAGTCTATGGCCACTAGAATGAACCTGTGCCCATTTGAAGCGGCGGGTTCGATTGGACGGATGACATCCATCCCCCAAGTGGAGAAAGGCCAAGGTGCAGTTGTTGCATTGAGTTCATTGGGTGGCACTCGTATCATAGCAGCATGTACTTGGCATTGATAACACTTTTGGACATACCTGATGCAGTCTGTTTCCATAGTCATCCAGAAATATCATGATCTTAATATCTTCTTAGCTAAGACAAAACCATTAATGTGCGGTCTGCAAGTTCCGGTATGTATCTCTTCGAGCAATTTGGATGCTTCCTTAGCGTTGACACACCGTAATAATCCTAGATCTGGAGTCCTTCCATACAGAATTCCTCCGCTTTGGAAGAAGTGGTTGGATAATCTTCGGAGTGTGCGTTTCTGAGTATGATTTGCGTACTCCGGGTATTCTAGTTTTGCCAAGTACTCTTTGATGTCATGGAACCATGGATTTCCATCAGTTTCTTCTTCAACATGAGCAAAATAAGTTAACTGATTATGAATCCCTACTGGGATAGGATCGATGAAATTCTTGTCTGGGTGTTGTATCATGGAAGATAAAGTGGCCAATGTATCTATGAACCCATTATGGATTCTCGGAACATATTTGAACTTTATCTTTGTGAACCTCTTGATCAGTTCCTGTACATAGTACATATATGGTAATATCTTGGTGTTCTTGGTAGCTTATTCTCCTGAAACCTGATGCACCAAAAGATAAGAATCTCCAATTACTAGGAACTTCTGAACATTCATGTCAATGGACAACTTGAGTCCCAAGATGCAAGCCTCGTATTCTGCCATATTGTTGGTACATGGAAACCTGAGTTTTGCAGATACTGGATAGTGTTGACCTATTTCTGACACTAAAACTACTCCAATACCCACTCCTTTGAAATTTTCAGCTCCATCAAAGAACATTCTCCAACCATAATAGGCTTCAGTGATTTCTTATCCTACGAATGATACCTCTTCATTGGTAAAATACGTTTTCTGAGGTTCGTATTCTCCATCTATAGGATTTTCTACTAGATGATCCGCCAATGCTTGCCCCTTGACCGCCTTCTGAGTTACATAGATGATGTCGAAGTCACTCAATAGTATCTACCATTTTTCTAACTTTCTCGTGGGCATGGGTTTCTGGAATATGTATTTTAGCAGATCCATCCTTGATATGATATATGTGGTGTAGGCACAAAAGTAGTGCCTCAACTTTTGAGCTATCCATGTTAAAGCGCAGTAGGTGCATTCTAGCAAAGAATACCGTGCTTCGTAGGGTGTGAACTTCTTACTCAAATAGTATATGGCCTGCTCCTTTCATCATGTCTCATCGTGTTGTCCAAAGACACAGCCGAAAGCCCCATATAGTACAGATAAATAGAGTAGCAAAGGTCTCCTTAGTTCCGGTGGGACCAGAACAGGTGGTTAGAACAAATATTCCTCAAAGGCTTTCTGGCATTCTTCACTCCAACTTGTTGAAGTGTCTTTCTTCAACATTTTGAAAATCGGTTCACAGATCACAATTGATTGTTCTATGAAACGGCTGATGTAATTGAGACGCCCTAAGAAGCTCATCACATCTTTCTAGTTCTTCGGAGGTGGAAAATCTTGGATAGCCTTGACCTTTGATGGGTCTAGCTCAATTCCTCGGCGGCTGACAATGAACCGTAATAGTTTTCCAACAAGGACTCCAAAGACACATTTTGTGGGATTCAATTTCATATTGTACCTTCGAAGTCGATCAAAGAATTTCCTCATATATGTTATACGATTTGTACCCTTTTTAGATTTGATGATGACGTCGTCCCGAGGAAGGTCCTGTCGAGGTGTTTGGAGGTTAGCAACATTCCGGTAGCATACATTAGGGTGATTAAGGATATGTATGATGATGCTAAGACTCAGGTGAGGACTGTGGGTGGTGACTCAGAGTATTTCCCTATGGAGATGGGGTTTCACCAGGGATCAGCTCTCAGCCCATTTTTATTTGCCTTGGCGATGGATGTACTGTCGCGACACATCCAAGAGGAGGTGCCTTGGTGCATGCTATTTGCCGATGATATAGTGTTGATTGAAGAGACGTGAAGTGGAGTTAAAGTGAGGTTATAGGTTTGGAGACAGACCATGGATTCTAAAGGTTTCAAACTGAGTAAAACCAAGACAGAATACTTGGAGTGCAAATTCACCCATGATGCAGATGTAGAGGTTAAGCTTGATGCTAAAGTTATCCCCAAGAGAGCGAGTTTTAAGTATCTCGGGTCTATTATCCAGGGTAACAGGGAGATTGGCGAAGATGTTGCACATTGTAACAGAGTGAGATGGATGAATTGGAGGCTCGCTTTCGGTGTTATTATGTGATAAGAATGTGTCGTCGAGACTTACGAGTAAGTTTTATCGAGTGGTGGTTCGATCAGCTATGTTGTATGGGGCTGAGTGTTGGCTAGTCAAGAACTCCCACATATAGAAGATGAAAGAAGCAGAGATGAGGATGTTGAGATGGATGTGTGGGTGTACTAGGAGAGATAGGATTAAGAATGAAGCTATCCGGGACAGAGTGGGAGTAGCCCCCGTGGAGGACAAGATGTGGGAGTCGAGGCTGAGATGGTTCGGACATGTTAAGAGAAAAAGCATTGATGCTCCTGTTAGGAGGTGTGAGTGGTTGGCCATGGAATGTTTGAGAAGAGGTCGAGGTAGGCCCAAGAAGTACTGGGGAGAGGTGATTAGACAGGACATGGCGCTGCTTCATCTCACTGAGGACATGACCCTTGATATGAGGGTGTGGAGGTCGAGGATTAAGGTAGAAGGTTAGTGGGTAGTTTTGTTGTTCACTGATAGTCTTAATAGCATTCATGTCCCTTCATATTCTTAGATTTTTATTACGTTATGTGGTTTTGTTCGCCTCAGGTATTGTATTCCCCGTTGCTATTACTTGGTACTACTTATCCTTTATCTCTCCCTTTTTCTTTTCTCCTCCTTCTTTCTTCCTTCCTTGTTTTCCTCTCCTTCTTCTTGCCCTTCCTGAGCCGAGGGTCTATTGGAAACAGCCTCTCTACTTGCATTAGGTAGGGGTAAGGTATGCGTATAGACTACCCTCCCCAAACCCCACATGTTGGGATCATACTGGGTTTGTTGTTGTTGTTGTTGTTGATGATGATGACATCATCAACGCACACCTTCATCTCCTTATGTATCATGTCGTGTAAAATGGTTTTCATGGCCTCATATAAGTGTCTCCATCATTCTTTAGACCAAATGGCATCATTTTGTAATAATACACTCCCCAAAGTGTAATAAAGGTTCTCTTATCGACCTTCTCTTCATCCATATAGATCTGATGATATACGGCGAAGAAATCCACAAAGGATTAGAGTTCATGCTTGGCACAGTTGTCGATCAGTATATGTATATTGGTCAATGGGAAATCATCTTTGGGACCTGCTCTGTTTAAGTCCTGATAGTCGACACACATTCTGACTTTCCCATCTTTCTTTGAACTGGCACAATGTTAGCCAACCAGGTCAGATATTCAACCACTCTGAGAACCTTGGCTTTGATCTGATTGGTGACTTTCTTTTTTATTTTCAAACTCATATCTGGCTTGAACTTTCTGAGCTTCTGCTTTACAGGCAGACACAAGGGATTGGTAGGGAGTTTATGAGCCACTATGGACGTGATCAAACCGGTCGTGTCATTGTAGGACCATGAAAAAACATCCTCATACTCTTTCAAGAACTGGATGTACTCTTCCTTCTCTTACGGCGATAGATGAACGCTTACACGCATTTCCTTGACTATTTCGGAGTCTCCCAAATTAACTATTTCAGTCTCATTCAAATTGGACTTAGGCTTATTTTCAAAGTTTTTCACTTCTCTGATGATTTCCTCGGGTATTATATCCTCTTCCAGATCCTTTGAATCACTATCCCTATGTTGCGTTGTCTCATTACATGTCACAGTCGTAGGTTCATCAGGATAGTAATAATAACGTTGTAGAGAGAGAAAATGTAAAGATAATAATAAATACTAAAAACAGCAATCCATTGATAAAGATTTAAAAACATCAAACAAGTGCAGTTCAATGATTCTGAGCAATTATTTCAAAACAAAATACGCTTAAAACAGAATACTGAAAATGTCTTAGATGCTTATAAAATTGCTTCCAAAATAAAGATGCCAATTGCCAGGCTACCCAGGAACTCGACGGGTCCTTGATGGTGCAGCAGTCCAGTTCTTGAGAACAACTACCTTCTCCAAGATCTGAATAATAAGGCCCTTCTCCTCCTCCTCCTCAACTATCGCACTGCAGTCCATGTCTTCATCATCCAGAAACAGATTCCTTATGCCAGCTAGAACTTCATCTTCTTCGGACCCCCACATAATGTCAGCTTGATGAAATGACTGGTCCAAATATGGTACTGGTTGTTCTAGAGGGTATAAGGACCACACCATGGTGGCGACCAATTTCGATACTCTTGCCATATGTATTCATACCCAAGCCCAAAAGTTGTGCCATGACGCTTTAGTTGTATCGGTTTGGTGATCCCCTGGAGATTCCAAGACCTTTGTCGGGTTCATACCTTGTCCATGACAATATGCTTTCTATCTTACTGCTCCACCATTTGTCTTTCTCAATTGAGTTGATGTGCTCGATGTGATGGTATGTTTCTCCACCTAACTTCCTTCTATTATCGATGAATGGAATAGTCTTATTGGTATAAATGGGATTATTTTTGTCTCCATGGATAATCACTTCCTGATGGTTCCACTCAAACTTCACAGCCTGGTGTAGAGTAGAAGTTACGGCCCCAGCGGCATGTATCCAAGGTTTCCCCAACAACAGATTGTATGTAGCAGATATATCCAATACTTGAAACTCAACATCGAACCAGGTTGGGCCCATCTGTAAGCTGAGGTTGGTCTCCCCAATTGTGGCCCTTTAAGATCCATCAAATGCTTTCACATTCATACTTCCTGCTCGTATCTCGTTCAGGCCCTTAACCAATATTTTAGAGTAGTTAGTGGACATATGTTGAGACTCGAACCCCCATCTATCAGAACTCTGGCAATGAATTTGTCCTCAAATTGCACCGTGATATGTAGTGCCCTGTTGTGACTTAATCCTTCCGGTGGCAGCTCGTCTTCATGAAAAGTGATCTTGTGTCTTTCCAACACTTACCCTACCATGTTGGCCATTTCTCAACTGGTGATGTTATTGGGTACATAGGCTTCATTCAACACCTTCATCAAGGCATTCCTATGTGCCTAGGATTTTTGCAACAGTGATAAAATGGATATTTGAGCAGGGGTTTTGTTCAGATGATCAACCACAGAATATTCTCTTGCTTGCACCTTTCTCCAAAGATCATCTAGGCCGATCTCAATGACAGGTGTCTTAGAGGCAGCTTCTTTGCTTGTTCCTCCCAATTGCTCGGGTGTATAAACCCTACCGGTTTTGGTCATGCCTTGCGCTACACCTGTTTCTTCCATTTTTTCCTTTCCTTTCCTTCTTGCTTCAGCAACATAATCCTATGGTATATCATTACACTTATAAGACGGTGTAGGTGTTACTATCACGGTGAAGGGTGTTGTTACTTCAACCTCAAATAGAGTCGGTGCGGCTACCTCAACTTCAATCAGTGCCTGAGTTTGTACCACGATAGGTGTGAGAGTGACTGGAGATGTTTTAGGGTTATCCCCTTCTCAAATGAGTCCAATTGACCCTTCTGAGTCCCATTCTTCATCGGTCTCTATCACGTTTACCCCTTCACCCCTGTGATCCGAGAGAAGATTGTTACGGGCGTTGAGTGCAGCCTCCTTTGCCTGTATGAATTTTGTGTCAATTAATATCTGAATCTTGTCCTTCAAGGTACGACACTCATCAATAGTATGACCCTTCATGCCTGAGTGATAGGCACATGTCTTATTTGGGTTAATCCACTAGGAAGAGTTTTCCATAGCAATAGCAGGAATTGGAGTGACATAGCTGGCAGCCTTTAGCCTCTCGTATAGTTGGTCTATGGGTTCAGCAATCGGAGTGTATTGTCTGGGTGGTCTACGATCGAAATTTGGTCTTGGGTTTTGGTAATTTTGGCGAGCTGGTGGTGAGTGGTAGTATGTTGGTTGGGTTTTATAAATATGGTAAGTGGCAGCAGGTTGTTGGTATCTGGGAGGTGAAGGCTGATATGTGGGTGGAGGTATTTGGTATGTAAGAGGAGACTTTGGACCTTGGGCTACCAATACTGCACCCACTTCTTTCTTCTTGGAGATACCTCCCTACTTTAAAGCTTTATTTGTGGCTTGGAGTGCTTCGAAGTTTGTCACCATTCCGCTTTTGATCCCTTCTTCTATTCTTTCTCCCAACTTGATGATATCAGAAAATTTATGGATTTCAATAACCATCAATCTTCGTAGTATTATTGGTCCTGAGCTCTGACGAAGAACTTATTCATTTGTTCTTCTTCAAGTGTCGGTCTTTCCTTTGCGGCTTCAGACCTCCATCGAGTAGCATACTCGCGGAAAGTTTTCATTGGTTTCTTATTGAGATTCTGAATGTAGAAAATGTATGGTGCGTTTTTGTGTGTTAAACTTGAACCGATCCATGAGATCCGATGTCATGCTCACCCAGTTGACCCACTTCTTTGGGTTCTGACTGATGTACCAAGACAAGGCGTCTCCAGTGAGGCTCATCATGAACAGCTTCATACGGATTCGTTAATCCCTACCAACCCCTACAAGCTTGTCACAATACGTTCTCAAATGAACCTTCGGATCACCAGTTCCGTCGAACATTTCAAACTTAGGAGGTTTGTACCCTTCTGGCAGTTCTACATCTGGATAAATACACAAACTCTCATAATTCAGACCCTCAATGCCTTTTCCACCTTCGACACTCTGAACTTTGCCAGTAAGCTTCTTGAGTTCTACCACCATGTTCTTGATGAGCAAGTCCTTCTCGGAAATTCGGGTATGTATAGGGTCTTTGTGGGGTATGGGGAAAAGTTTCCACATATATGGGATTGCTTTGATGGACTTCGGGAATCTGAGCATAATGGTGGTTGTTGGTTGAGTTTTGGGGATCAGCGGTAGCCTGTGATGCATTTTGAGGAGTGTGGTAAGTGGTGGTTTGTGGATATTGAGTTGGATGGTAATGGTGTTGTGGAGGATTAGGTACTGTGGAGTATTACGGTTTTGAGGAGGTGTTGCGTATTGATGAGGCGCGGGAGGATTTTGCGGATTTTGATTTTTTGTGTTTTGGGGAGGTACCGAGTTTTGGGCATTTGTGTTTTGTTGGTTGATGTCAGAAACGTTTAGGGTGAGGGAAAGGTTTGCCAAGTTCCAGACCTGCACAAGCTCCCCTTGTAGCTCCAATATTTTCTGTTCCAGACATAGGACCAAATCATTATATGCTGGATTACTCCGACCGTCTGAAGTTTCAATGTTCTCTGTGTTGGCAGCGTTGTCTTTTCTAATACCACTCATATCATCCATTTTCGCTTTTCCTTTATTCTTGGGATCACTTGGTGGAGGAGGAGGTGGAGGACCTCTGGATCTAGTGTGATATGCTGACAATGTCAGTATACACGAACCAACCTTGGGGAATGGGAATAAACAAAAGAAAAGAAAAGAAAAAGGTAACCAAGTCAGTAAGGAGTATTAAAAGAATGTTTGCGATATTGAACATGTGTTACAGAATTATGTAATACATTCGCGTCCTAATTTTAGGGACCTCATTGTGCCCGAGGTAGGCCTAAGCGACACATAGACTTGGAGAAAATTGATGCCAATAATTGTGTCATTTCACTAATGTGAAAATGAGCCAAATCTTTACTAAAACGACAATAATGAGAAAGTCACTAATGGCATTTTCCTTATTACAATCAAAATCTTAACGTATCTAGAAAGCAGTAAAGACATTGTTTTCTAATCTACTTGGCCCCAGAAGGACCTTCTCCATGCTTGGCCTTCTTGGATCTGTCGATCAGGTTCCCAGGTCGCTCATATCCAACAGTAGGTAAGCCCTCGCTAGATGCCCCCCTTCATTGCCTTCCGCGTTCTGACAATCCGAGAGTTTTTTTTCTCATCTTTCCCTCGAGTTCCATTAACTCTTGCTCCAAATATTCCGATCTCTTTGTTGATTTAGTAGCAATTTCTCTCCATTCGTTGATTGCTTCCATATCCACTTTGTGTTGTTCCAAATGCCTAGCTTCAGACTCAAAGACCCTCTTGCGCAGCATCCTATACTTGACTTGTGCTTCAACAACGTCATCTATAATCCTATTCTTCAAATTAATTCTCGGGTTGGCATCTCCCACTATATCATCTACTAACCATGATGGGTAGAAGTACACATGGCCGGCATGATACCTGTCTGGCTCGATAGTATCTTTCTCCACAATGACCTTTTGATTCCACATATGTTGTGCCTCAAACTTGAACGGAATGATGTTCCCTTTAAAATCTGCTTTGTATTGGACCATGTGTTGATACCCAATTTTTTCTCAAAATATTTTAAATTTGCATATATAGTTTCAAAATCATTTATCAATAGCAATTGATATTTTTCACAATTTCCCTATATTTGTATTAATCTATCCAATATTTATTGCCAACAAATAATTATGAAATTGCATTACAAATGATTTCAAAAGCATTTCTTGGTTTCATTAATTACTTTTGGTCCTATTAAGACCAAATTATTTCATAATTAGCCAAATTGGCACCTTTTGGCTATAATTGCAATAACTTTACAATTATAGCTCAATCATACGATTTTATACTATTTTCCAGAAATTATTCATTTGTACTTTTAAAATACTAAGTAATCATCTTAATTATTTTCTACGCGTGAAATTCATTTTTATAATTAACAACTATTTTTTATAAATTGTTTTGACTAATTTACATGGGGTATTTAACACATAGCCACTTCCATTTCATTTATAACCTAATTAGACCAGACCCAAGTCTGATTAAAATGGCCCAAACACCCAGGCCCAATACATTTACCCTACCCAACCCAACCCAATACCCCACTTCAATCCTGATCGTTGATCGCTCAGGTCAACGGTCTGGATTTACCCTTTCCTTAATTAATCCAAACGACCCCCCTCCCAACCCTCATTTCCCTCATCTTCTATCCGCCGTCATCCCCTTCCCTTTCTCTCTCAAATACTCTCTGCATCAAACCCTAATCCTCTCTCCATTCTCTGGTTCGCCGATAACAATGGTGGATCCCTACCCCCTAGCCTCTATGGCTTCTCTCTATGGCTCGATTCTTGCATCCGTGAGGTCCTCAAGGGACCGGTTGGTTATTCATCCACCCCCCCTCCCCCCGCGGTCCGTGCTCACCTCCCATGGCTTTCATGTCATTCTCAGACCGTCCATGGCCATCTGAGTAAGATCCTCCCATCTCCGGCTAGAACCTGTGGTTTCTAAGCCGACTCTCTCTCTCTCTTTTTGGGTTCTCTCTCTGAAACCCTAATTTTAACACTGGATTTCTTAGATCTGCAATAGATTTGGGTATATTCTGAGTTATTTTATTGTTTTCTTAAAGATTTTTCGATTTTCCTAAAGCATCTCTTTATCTTCAAACTAGGGTTTCTTAACCCCTTTTCAAAAAAACGATTCTTCTTCTGACTTTAGTGTTATTCTGTGATTTTCACTGTGTTTAAACGATTTGTTTAAGTTTTTCCTTCATCTGATTTTATTAGTTGAAAACCCTAAGTTTCTTGGTTTAATCTTTGGGTTATTAGTTAAGCTTTATTGTTCGTTCTTTCAAACTTGTTTGCATGTTTGATTCTCATGAATCTGCTTCGATTAATCTGAGTATTTTTGTGATTTTCACCCTGTTTAACTTACTAGGGTTTTTGATTCTGCCTATTATGTGCTTACCTCGCTTACTCTCAGAGGTTTATGTTTATCAGTACTATATTCCAGTTTGAATCCCTGATTCTATATGATCTTTACTTTACCATGTCTATTAGGGTTCTAATTCTTGCCTTCTGCCTTGCTTATCATGTGTTTATTTTGTGCAATTTGTGTTGATTCCCCCTAATCAGTACTATTTCCTATTTGAACCCTTGATTCCCTGTGATTGATACCTTTCAATAATCTCTTATGATGATTTCACTGCTGATTTTCCGACCTTAGCTTATTTCTTGCCTTATTTTATAGTCGACTATGCTGTCAAATTAATTCTTATGTTATTTTCTTAATTAGAATCCTCTGAACCTAGCCTCAGTTACATGTTCTATACTGGTACTGTGCTGAAATTATTTCTTTATTGTGTTATATTCCAGTCATATGGTATCTTTCCTTATTTATTGCATGTCTATTACCGTTCAAAGTTAACTCCTTAATTGAAGGGAGTACTTATATTGATCTTATGTTGATTGATTCTGATTCCCCAATCACTGCCTGATTTTGATTGTTACCTTATCCTACCTAGTTTCAAACTACTATATATACTTTCTCTTATTGACACTACACAGACACGAACACATTAGTTAAAACTCTATCTCTTACACTCAACGATTTCTGCTCTCTTTCTGTGTCACTTACTATTATTCTGAGTTAGCCGGCTGCAAGCCAAGGATAACTACTGTGCTCTCCTTCCCCTTCACCTTTGTGTTTACTGTCCCTTTACTGGTATGTTCTGATTTTCAATTTAAGTCCCAAAACCAATATGATCATTTTACTGCTTCAGTTTATCATGTTCCTAGTCTGTTGCTATCTATTGTTTTGATATTCAACATGTAATTGACCTCTTTGCATCATTGCTTCATCTAGTATGATAATTATGTCTTAACTCTTTAGGATTAGCATGTTCTTATAAACCTGTAATCTGATTCAATATGACTCAATTCTGTTTAGTGCTTCTATGTCCTCACTACTGCTATGAAATCCTATACTATGTCATCTCCTAATACCATGAACCCCCTAAGCACTTCTGATTCTGTGACTATGTTCTATTAGCATTCCTGAATTCATGTCTCACTATTTACACTATTACCTACCCCTTAATTGCAAGATACTTATGTTTATTATATGTGTATTATGTGTCCCCACTCCCCAATTATCCCTATGTGAAGGGTTGTTATTTGAGTATTGTTGAACCTGTTTGGCTCTATGTTTGATCTGTTGTTCGTTTGATTTCACCATTCTTACCAAAATTGTTTTACTTCTAAACAACTCTCCTATTTTATAAAACTACTGCAACTGAATCCCTTCTTTAAAATACTTCTTTCCAGTTAAACCCTTTTCAAAATTATGTCAAGCACTGTCACTCTACTCTTAGGTCCTTAGGTTCTGCCCCTCCAGTGTATGACTGCCTTGGGATTCCTGTGAGATCCCTTTGAACTCTTATGCACCGGGGCTTGCCCTTCCACACTGCACTTACTCAATTATGGTTATGAAATCTGGGTGTGAGCACTGCCCGGGATCCCTTGAGGTCCTTAGGGAACTTTGACACACCCAGATACGAGAAAGGCTATGAAATATTTGGGCACTTGAGGTTCTGGTAATCTGGGCTTGTTTTCATGCTCCCTATAGTTTAACTTCTTCTTTTCCTTATCTATTTATGTAATTTATTCAACTGGTCTGTAATAATTATTGCAAATGAATACCGGGGGATGGCTAGTGAAATTGAGGGATAGCTATATGATCTTATCAATGCCACTGGGTAGAAATCATGCCTTAGGCTTTACATTCCCTATATATGCATTAGAATCCATGCTTAGGACTAACATGTTCATTCAAACCATGCCAAACATAGATATCATGTCGTTAAGGCTTTCATGTTTATTGCTTTAACGTACGGCATGTCCTTAATTTATGCTTATGCCTACCACTTAGAAATACTGCTCCTAGGGTGATAAAATTAATACTCTGATGCATTCAAAACATGTCCCAATCATCCTGTAACTCTTTGTGCATTTTAGAACTCATGCTTTAGGAATCCTGTGCATCCTGAAATTATGTCTTAGCCATCCTGCATTTATATATGCATATTAGATCCCATGCTCTAGGATTTCGTCTACATTTACTTAACTACGCCTAGTCTAAACTGCTGAATCATGAAAAGGTATAAGATAGCCTCGCATATGATTATCATGTATCCTCTTAATAGAAATTGGTAACTATCTCTGCATTCTCAGATTTACATCATTTAGAACAGCATGTTTTAGGTAAAACAACCTCTGAATTATATAATAGTTATGGTAGTTACTACGCACAACCCCACGCTTAGGAAAGCCTTAGGTAATCAATCTCTTGAAAAAAATGAACACTGTTTTGATTGCGTTTACTATCTAAAGGCTAACAGGTTTTAAAATCAGTAGGAAAATTGATTAGGTCCTTGCTATTGAGTTTATAAACAATCTGCATACATTTGTGCATTGATATTCACTTAGATATCATGTCTTAGGATTCTGTCTAATAAAACTGCCTCTTGTTTGTGCTTGAGGCGTGTTGTTTATGTGCATTATCTATGGAGGTAAATCTGAGCCTCTTAACTGATTTTCCTGCATTTATTTGTAAAGTCCTACTTGTTCTTGCTTGTCGTCTAGAATTTTATCCTTTTAACCTTAGGGAGTTTGTCTAAAACTGCCCATATTTAGAGGTCCTAAATTCCTCCAAGGACATTAAGAAGGGACGGATAACAGCACGCATAGAGGTCATTAAATAAACTCACTTAATAACCACTAAGGGGTGGGTAGGGTAGACATGGATATGATATCCGGTGCGCTAATGCCACGTGTAGCCCCTTTTCTGAGGAGTGATTACCGGGCATTGTACTGATGTGATCCTATAGGATAAACCACCTAGGACCCTCCCAGTAACGACCCGACCGGTCATTTTGAGCTCTAGCGCATCGTTCTACGGTTTGAAGTCTTGAGCAGCTTCGTTTCAGGTATTATGACATGTGGGCGTGGTCGGAATTGAATTCCAGGAAGTTAGAATTGATTTGGAAAGGAAATTCTCATTTCAGAAGCCTTAAGTTGGAGAAATCAACTAAGATTAGAATTTTGAGTAAATGATCTCTGAATCAGGATTTAAAGATTCCAGCAGGTTCGTATGATGATCTTGGACTTGGGTGTATGTTCGGATCGGGTTTTGGATAACCCGGGAGAATTTCGGCGTATATTATGGAAGTTAGCATTTTAGAAGGATTTCATGAATTTGGGGTCGGAGTGCATATCACTGAGGTTGATGTCAGTTTGGGATTTCGAGTCTAGGAATAGCTCCATATGGTGAATCTGGAGTTTGGAGCACGATCGGAAGTGAATTCGGATGTCCGGAGGTCATTTTGAAGTCATTTGGCTAAAGATAGAAATTTAAAGGTTTTTGAGAAATCCGACCGGAAGTGGAAATTTTGATATCAGGGTCGGAATGCAATTCCGAAAGTTGGAGCAGGTCCGTAATGTCAAATATGACTTGTGTGCAAAATTTGGGATCAATCGGACGTGATTTGATAGGTTTCGGCATCGGAGGTGGAAGTTTGAAATTTCAAAGTTCATAAAGAATTGGATTTTGAGTGCGATTCATGATTTCGACATTGTTTGATGTGATTTGAGGGCTTGAGCAAGTCCGTGTCGTGTTTTGGGACAGTTTGGTATAATTGGACGGGGTCCCGGGGGCCTCGGGTGGATTCCGGGTGCTTAACAGATCAAAGTTGAAGTTGGAAGAAGGGCTGAGTTGCTGTCATCTGGTGCAACCGCACCTGCAAGGCTTTGACCGCAGGTGCGGCCTGGGAGCCGCAGGTGCGAGTGTGGCTTGGCTTGGCTGGGAACCGCAGGTGCAGGAAGTAGGGCGCAGGTGTGATTTGGCTGGAATTGAGGGAAATCGCAAGTGCGGTGGGTTTGGTCGCACCTGCGAGATCGGAGGTGCGGAGGAAGGACCGCCTGGGCAGAATGTGTTAAAAATCGGATTTGAGCCACTTCTCTCTCATTTTTCATTTGGGTTAGCAGATTTTGGAGGGCTTTTCAAGGGAGATTTCACCAAGCATCAAGAAGTAGGTTGTTTCTACTTGTTTCTAAGGTTAAATACAAGATTTATGCATGATTTAATATAGGAATTGTGGGGAAAATTGGGGGTTTTGGCAGAAAAACCTAGAAAATGTAACTTTGGATTTTAGCCACGAATTAAGCATGAATATTTGAGAAAATTATACATTTGAGTTAGTAAGGCTATGGTTTGAATGTGCCTTTGAGAAATTTCGGATTCCGGGCTCGTGGGCCTGAGGGAATTTTGGTGATTTCACTGAGCGGGGTTGGGGAAGTATATTTTCTGAACTTGTTGTGAGTATTAGGATGAATTTTCATTGCTTTGTCATATATGTGGTAGTTTTGGAGCGTTATGCGCCCGTTGGAGTCATCGGAAGGGCTTGGAAGTCGGTGTTGGAATTTCAGAGCGAGGTAAGTCTCCTTTCTAACTTTGTGAGGGGGAATCGTCCCCCTAGGTGAATTAATTCACTACATGCTATTATCTTCGGGGGATATGTACGCACGAGGTGACGGGAGTCCGTGCGTAGCTACTATTATGCCATGTCCGGGTAGCCTAGGACCCACTAGCATGCTTTATGTGTGTACCTGTAACCCTGCCTGTATCATTGACCTGTTAATATGACCGAAAACGTAATTAAATGTTTAAAAGAAAGCTGGAGTTCATACTATTATCCTTCTAAAGAGAATTTGTTTCCGCTGTAAATATATGTGTACCTGAATTAGGTTGTATCAAGGAATACCATTAAATTTGACAAACGAGTTTCAAAAAAACAAATGATTTCAAAACCTATGTTTCATGCTTCTTTTAATACGGATTTTGCTATTTTCCATGAGAAAACTATTGTTCTTAATAAAAAAGTGGATTTAAATGTGTGGAAATGTGTCATCACTCGAGTCGCAGGCATGATTCGCGATCGAGGGGAGATTTATGTTAATTATATATATGAGTCAGCACACGAGTCGCATGTATGATTCGCGATCGTGGGGAGCTTTATATTTAGTATATCGAGTCAGCACATGAGTCGCAGGTATGATTCGCGACCGTGGGGAGCTTTATATCGAGTCAGCACACGAGTCGCAGTTATGATGCGCGATCGTGGGTTAGCTTATTATATCAAGTTAGCACGCGAGTCGCGGGTATGATTCGCGATCGTGGGTTAGCTTATGACCTCAGTCCCTATGACCACCCTTATGACTCCGGCCGGTCGTCTTGTCCTGGTATGTGTATGATCACTTGAGTTCTGAGTCACTTATAATTGGAGTGTCAGGTATTGGTTAAGAGGAGATTTTGGTACTTGTTGTTCCTTTTTCAGTTATTATCTGGATTTCGTTATTTGCTATGTATTTGTTGCTCACTGTCTTTCATGTCCATTGTATTTCATCATATACTACCACATGTTGTATTGTCGGACCTTAGTAAGAGTCTAATTTTCCCCCTCGTCACTACCTCTCTGAGGTTAGGCAGGCGACTTACTGAGTACACGTTGTTTTGTACTCATGCTATACTTGATGTGCATCTTATTGCACAGGTACTTTCATAGCTAATGTGGAGATTTGGAGACTTAGGCGAGCTGCATCTTCTGGAGGTGATCCGCAGTTGACAGAGTCACCTTCATATTGTATCTGTTTCATTTTAAATTTCCTTGTCCAGTTGTATTTCGGACAGGCTTTGTAATATTTGTAAAATTCTTAGAAGTTGCTTATGTACTTGTGACACCGGGTTCTGGGGATGTGTTGGGATTTNAATTTTGTATATGTGCTTAGACTTTAAATCTTTTAAACTTAAGCACATATGTGTGCTTGGACTGCAAGTCTTCTCAAAACCTTCATCTATTTACCTATGTGTTTACTGCTTATATGCTATCTGTTCACAAAGTTTTTTTGGGCCGAGAACCACAATTGTGGATATCGAGGGGTGCCTAACACCTTCCCCTTGAAGTAATTTCAAGCCCTTACCCTATCTCTGGTTATCTAATCTGTGTTTGTAAATAAGCTTTAGTAGGTGCCCTAATGCACCTTAAAAATCATTAGGTGGCGACTCTTCAATTCCTTATCCCTTTTCCAAAAGGAAACGAGTTGTCCCAATAATGTCGAATACCCTGACCGATCCAAGGGGAGGAAAGAAGGGGGGACACCATGTTGGAAACCCGAGGTATAACTTGTTTTGTTCCCGCTTGCCTCATTACCCTTATAGGAGCATAAGGATAGATTCCTCTTAACCCGATCAGCATTAGATGAGTAGTTTCTCTTGATATGATGATGAACTCACTGCTAAGGAACCATTAAAACATCCAATGTACCTTTCCGTCAGTCAGATTGCTGAAGAAACGCACCCAGCTCACAGCACTTCCAGGTTGCGCAAACCTATCTGGGATAAATGTCATTCTATTTGGATGATGGTAAGCTATGTGTTCATTCAATGGTCGTCGTAGAAGCTCTTGGAGATATTCAGCTCTCTGGAAATGTTCTAATAACCAAACCTGCAGCAACAAATTACAACCCTCGAAGTGTCCATACCCCTGCTTAAATCAATCTAGAGCACAGTACATTTCGGCCAAGATCATGGGGATGATAGTGTAAGTTTTTCCCTCGATTCCTTCCATTAGATTCCTAGAGACCATGGCTAAGCGAGTGTTTATCCTTCCCCTTTTCATCGGGAATATCAGCAACCCCAAGAAACAGACAATGAACACAAAAACTCAGCGGTGCGTCCAACCCAAGAAAGTAATGGCAAGTTCATCATGGTGAAGGCGATATGACTTGTTATGCCCATAACGCTCATAAAGAAATTCAAACGGGATGTATGACTTCTTCAGACAGAGTAACTCATCATTTGTTACATCCTGTATTTCGTACGTTAAAGTTTCTTCATAAGTTAATCGACGTAGACTCGGGAATGAGATTATTTTGAGATCATAAGCACTTATGCTATTTGTAACAAGTGATAAGTAAGTGTTATAAAGTTCATAGGGTTAACGAATCGAAGAAATTGAGTATCGGTGAAGTTTTTTATTTTGGGACAAAATACGGTCTGAGCTGTAATACCCTATATTTATGAACTAGTACCATACAAGGTACTATATGACTGTGATAGTGAGATGTATAAAGTATATTAAAAATGAGTAGTATTTTAGGTAATTGAGATAATTCTTAATTATGTGGGTAATTGGTTAATTATCAAGTAACGGGACACTACCTAATTAATTAATAAATTATAAGATAAGATTAAACGCCCTCCCCCCTAACAAAAATGTGGCAGCAAGCCACTTTCCAAACAAATGACTCTTAGTCATTTTTGGATTAGGTGGCAACCTAGTTAATAATTAAAAGACACCTCATTCTCACATTTTGAATAACAAGACTTGTAAAAGTAATTTGGGTACAAAAAAAATTCAATAATCAAGATAGTTACTAATCAGTTGGCTAAGAAGGAAACAAGTTAAAAGCATACATAGGTTGCAGCGTTGAATGCTTTGCTGCAAAATCACATTGAAGGCAAAGATGCCATATGCGTCAGATGATAATGGTAGTTGAGCTTGAAGCTTTATTCAAACCTATGAAGGGGAGTAATGCAAATATGTTTGTTGGCTTTGGTAAGCATTAACAAAAGAGGGATATATTAAATTCTCTGGCATGATTTCACTCTTATATTACTTCCTGTAATAATTTTAGGATAGTAACATTCCAGTTCAGTGAAGATTTTCATTCTTCAACCAAAATCCAACGAGATTCCTTAGCGTATTAGCAACGTGAGATTTTGCGATTTTAAGGGAGTACGGTGCAACCTTTTCCAAGAATATCATACGGATTTCTCCATACTCCAGGTATGTTAAGGCCAATCTTTCCTTATTTTGGCATGATCCAAGTAATGATCCATAAACGTAATGCTATTTCATAAGTGTTTCTACTCTTCGCAGTTAAGGATGTCTATATTATTCATTCCTGTAAAATGATACTCAAGCATGTCTAAGTATGTCCCTAAGTCCCTAATGAGGTATATGATAGAGATGTTAATGTTTATAATATAGTGATACATGTACATGCATCTTCATTCATTTACCACCGTGCTACGGCCGATCGGGCAGTTATGTATTATTATTTACCACCAATTGGGCAGTCATGCATATTCATTTACCACCGAGCTACGGCCGGTCGGTCAGTCATGCATTTACCACCGAGCTACGGCTGGTTGGGCAATTATATATTTACCATTGAGCTACGGTCGGTCGGGCAGTCATACATTTACCACTGTGCTACGGTCGGTCGGGCAGTTACCACAGATCAGTTGGGCAGTCATGCATCATACGATACGGATAATAGATTCAAAGAGAAGTACTATATATATAAGTATAATTATGCATATACGATGGCACTTCAGAGATTCCGGTTGATTCTTATATGTCTTTAATTAATGTTGACTTATTATTATGTTTTAGTTCTGTCTTACATACTCAGTACATTATTCGTATTGATGTCCTTTTGTTCGGGATGATTCATTCATGCCTGCATGTATAGATAATCAGTTTGACGATCCCTCATAGTAAATGATATTGGAATTCAATGAAGGATCGGTAAGACTCCACCTCATTCGGAGTGCAGCCGAATCTATGAGTCATCGTGTCAGGGTTTTGCTACAGACTTATGGGTAGGTCGGTACCCTATCCCATTTGCTGTCAAATAATCTTAGAGGCTTTGTAGACAGAGGTTCATTTTCTATAGTATGTTAGAGGCCTTGACGGCCCATATGTATTCATGTTTTAAGAAAAAAAAAGGTTGAGTGATACAGTGTTTTCCCACTTACAGTTGTACATTACCAGTTGTGGCATGTTGGCCCATGTAGTTAGAAGAAAAAAAAGAGTTATAGAGTGGTTCGCTCGGGTCAGAACGGTGTTGGGTTTCCATCCACGCCTCCCGAGGTTTGGGGCGTGACATCATTTTTCTTGAAACCCAACATTTTCAAAAAACCGCGGGGAGTGCGATTTTCTGGTACTAACAAACCCGGACTATCCCATGGCAACTTAGCGAAGTCTCATATTTCCTCTAATAGAGGAGTCATTTCTATATCACCAAAGCGGAAGACAGCTCTTTTCTCATCCCAAAACATAGTGGTGGCCTCAATTAATGCCCCATTTGGCCGAATGTCTAATAAGGACGGTAAATTACCAAGGACCCTTTTCATATGTTTCTTGTCACTAGGCGAGAGGTTCTTCCACCAATCAAGCAGTAAAGGTGGGATGTTTTGAACCATGCCGAACCTGGGGACTTCGTGCTTCATTTTCTGCAAACAAATAGAGTTAGCCCCTTCCCCCTGCGGATCTGACTATTTACACATTAATAAATCAACATACCAGCATATTTTCTCCAAGTAATGCACACAACGTGATAGTGTCCATTGGGATTATAGAAATTTCGTCGTACTTTGGACAAGGCTTATCTTAGTGGGTTATCACGTGGACAACGTTCTAACCTATACTAGGTTTGACATGATGCTTGCACAATTGATATTGGAGCGAGGTTTCTAGAAGGGTCTAGACCGGTACTCTCAAGTGGACCACTTGAGATGGAAAGGCACGGGACCATCGACTGCACCGTTGATCGACTAGTCTATAGCAAATAAGCCTTTCCGATTTAAAAGGGTAATTTTGGAAGAGAACGGACACTCATCAAGTGCCTCTATGTTATTAATCGGGCACGAGTGGAATATGATGTGGGGCATGCTTTATGTAGAGGTAATAGAATGTTGCCAAGTATTTTTCATGATAAATATGTAAAATCAATAAATACAGTATTAAGGTAAGACATAAAAGACGTAAAAGAAAAAACAAAAGAAGAAGTTAGCTCGTGGAATATATAGGGAATGTAATAAAATAAGCAAGGGAGTAGGGGTGGGAGAGACATGATGTAGCAATCTTTAAATAAATGAAGAGCACCTTAGAACAAATAAAGGTGAATAGGAAAGGGATATGCATGTTATAACCAATTTAAGCGAAGGAAGGCGGAGTAGGGCAAGGATGTGCATATTACAATGAATTTAAACAAATAAAGTAAAATGTGAGAGGGATGTGCATGTAACAACAAGTAAAAGTAAAATGGGAGAGGGATGTGCATGTAGTAACAAATAAAAAATGGAAAAAGAAGCGCGTTTATATCAAAGAAGACTAATCCATATAAGCCAAATTCGCTATGGTAAGAGCCTAACTATCCTAGCAGAGTCGCCATACTGACGCGCCCCTTTTTCTCGCGAAATCGGGTTTCGACATGTGACAACTCTTTAAAGGAGGTATTAAAAGAGTAGAGTCGCCATCTAACAATTTTCAAGGTGTGTTAGGGCACCTATTTGCAAATGACTCTGATTTAACTAGTCAACGCCACCAAAGATCAGGTAAGGGCTCAAGTTACCTCAAAGAGAAGGTGTTAGGCACTCCTCGAGGTCCAAAATTGTGAGTCCCAACCGAACTTAAATTATATGGATTAGTCTATGTGATCAATTAAGCAAAGAGAGTACAAAATTTAAGAATTTTATTATGAAGAGATCTTAAATAGAGAGGTACAACTATTTTGATTCTAATAGAAAAGAAAAAAAAGAGGGGGTCCTAAGTTTTTTAGCCAAAAGGATCACCCCGTAAAACATAAATAATATTTCATAACTCACTTGACATAGGGTGTTACTTAAATTCTTCAGCAGGCACAGACTATCATCTCCTGCTACCCGATTACTATGTTGTTTACCTAGGAGTGCTCTAATTCAATTCTAAGTCGTTCCCTACGTGTGCACTACCCGTCCCATACCTATGGTCCAGGAGGTTTTGGACCTCTACTTGGATGGTTCTAGACCTTATCTAGGCAGCTTAAAAAATGCAAAACTAGGCGACAAACAAAACATATAAAGACTTCACATAAAAACAATTAAAGGCTCACATTGATCTCCACACTTAAGCAGCAAATGTACACAAATAAATTAGGAATCAGAATCCAGAATATTGAATCTATAGACATGCTTTCTAGACGATCAAAGTATGCAAGCAATTTCAGATGCAGGATATTGCTTATCGAAAGAATTATGCAGGTATTGCAAGATGATTATTGAAAGTTTTAAGTTACCAATCCTATATGTGTTATGCCTAGGTGATCTATGTAGTTGAGTATAGCATAGTCTGCTGAGAAAAGTCCCAGAATTATCCAGGTTCTCCTAACAGTGACGCTCAGGAAACAGTGTTTGGGTAGTCTAGTATTAACCAATTAACGAGCAATTATTTCCTATAGGCAGGATATCTAACAGTTGACACTTAGAACTCGTTCTATTGTTTTACTTAGTCCTATAAACAAGATTTCTAGTGAACAATGCGATATAATAGAAAATGAAGTGATCAAAATCCTATAGGCATGATTTCTAGTGATCAACTGAAGTGAATTGAAGGAAAGTTCATTGACATTTGGTTCCTATAGGCAGGTTTTCTAGTAACACGTAGCAGTAAGAATAATTGCAGCTTTCGAAATCATATTTTTGCTAGCAGATAGTGTGCGTGTGTGCTTCCTCTAATATTATGATTTCTATAGTGTACATATATTTGAACAACACATATAGAAAATAAATTACCAAGTCCTATGGGCATGTTATCTATCCATTTTGCATGAAAATATTAAATTCTATCCATTTCCCCTTTTTACTAACACCCCAATTGTTTATAAAAAAGTTATTACATGCCCAATAATGAGTAAAAATACAAATGTTACACAATAGTGATAATAGGCCTACAGCAGGACCAAATCAAAATACCCAGCATTGTCTGGGCCTTCAGTAACTTTACACAGCATACCTAGGCCTTCAACAAATATCCACATTCAACACACGACTTAGGAATCTATATAGGATCCCAAAGCCAATTTACTCAACCATAGCACTAAGTGTTGCACTATTTAAATCAGCCAATCAGGTACACAACAAATAACACGATGGAATAGGGTGAATAGTAATAGTTTGAGATTTAGGGAATGACTAAGGACCAAGCCCTAGTGTGTCAGAGTTCACAAGGGCCTCAATTGGACCCCGAGCAGTGCTCACACTAGGGAGGCCAATAATATAACCTAGGTAGCTTGGCTTTCACCCGGCTATGAATGAGAAGTTCAGAACAACATAAGTAGCAAATGGGGGTGAGTGGACAGTGATTGAGGGACAGAAGTTGGGGGAATACACTTATAACCTAAAGTAAACATAGTCAAGTTGAGCATACCGAGCAGCTAATCAAGCAGGTCATAAGACTTGTTCGGTAGAATTTCAACATTTAGTAAAGTAGCACATAACAACAACGTATTGAAAGAGTTAGGGGGAGGAACAAGTTTGTAAGATTTGACATAAGTTATCATGTACAGATACACAATACTAACAGGTTGAGACCTAAGAAGTCCAAATTATGCTAAGTATACATCCTAGTATCATAAGACAGACATGTTAACTCTCATTAGGAGGAAAGACTGCATTGAAACATGATAGGATCACACATTATGACATGCCAAGTAATTACTGAAGGAACAGGGAATTAAGTGAGCCAAAGACATACTGAGGAACAAATTAGCGGGGAAGCAAGATCATAGTTGATAGAAAAGGTATTATCACAGACTAAAACCCATTATTTATGCAAGACAAACATCACAGAGATTCAAAAAATAGTGAAAAGTAAGCTCATGTTAAATAGCACATGTAGGTATTCTAGTATTGACACGGCAGACTAATTACCTAAAGAAGGTCCAGATTATGTTAGAGATTCACCCTAATATACAAGGCAGTTCAAACGAATTGAGATGACTGTCCTAAAACCTCAAACAATCACTAGAGGGGTATGAGATTGAGAGAGAATGATGAGTGACAAAATAGTAGAGAAACATGTCATAATTAACAAAGGAAGTCCTAACACGGGTCATTACAAGTATGAAGCATTCATTACCGAGATTCATGACAAAGCAAGTAAGCATTCAGGCACCAACATACTAGTTAAACGAACTTAAGGAGGTCAGATATTAGACTTAAACAATCTCAGAATTAGCAGTATTAGGAGAATTCAAATGCTCAAGACTTAAAACAAATGAAAGTTAACATAATCGTGCATAAAAGTGACCCAAAAACATACTAAGCCATTGATTTAAGGGGTGAGAATATATGAAAATCAAGGACACATAAGAATGAAACTGCAAAAATCAAGTGGCTTACCAGTTAAGCGAAGAATAGTAAAGAATAAACTTCCACAGAAAACCCATAATCCCAATCCGTCAAAGTTCTCAAGAGCTTCGACGAACTCAGGGCAATGCTCACGCCAAGGATAGGTTAAGTAACAAGGTGTTAATGGCCTTTGCTTTCAGCCGGCCAATACAGAATATAAAGCAAGAGAGTAGCAAAACCCCAATTTTTAGTTAAGAAATCAATTTCAAAAGTCTGTCTTAAAGGGAACTGGGTGGGTTATATATAATGATAGAAATTAGAAGAACAAATATGAAAAAGTATACGCAAATACGGAAAGAAAATCAGTAAAATTTAAGCAGGAATAAATAAAGTCACATGCATAGCCTATTCTAAGTAGAAATAGGTAAAAAAAGATCGGACAAACCCTAGTCGGTAAATGGTCAAAAAATTAGCCAAGAATCTCGGTTGAATCGAACCCACACGATCCTGTTGAGAGTGTATGCAGATGGATTATCATCTGAATCTTGTAGGTTGAGGATGATTACACTTGATTCGGAGAGGTAGTACTAGCCAAAATCGGGCAAGTACTAAGTAACACCACGAACGGGTGAATAGTAACTAGATAATACAAATAAGGTAAGCAGATCGTGGAAAGAATCCATGTCTAAGATGGATTCGGAGAGTTTTAGAAGGCGGCGATTAGGGTTCTTCAGAGAGAGGGGAGGATTTCATGGCGGCGGGTGAGAGGGAAATGGGATTAGTAATTGGGGTTGGGTAATTTAAAAATGGGGGATTGATTATTGGTCGTTGATATACTAAGATCAACGACAAGGATTTAAAGAGGGGTTGGGGCAGGTTAATTGAACGGGTCGCGACTGGTTTGGGTTAGAAGGGTTGTTTGATTTGGGCCGGGGTTATTGGGCTAAGGTACTGGGCTAATTTGGTCTGAAAAGTTACTCCAAAATTGGGCCATCCTTTTAAACACATATAATTTAGCAAAAATAATTTATAAAAATAATTAGTAAATGAGTAAAAATATTTTTTATGCACTAAAATGATTAATAATAATTATTTAACATTAAAAAAAATAAAATGTTGTTTTTGACACAAATAGTATAAATAAGGAGCATTTTTATATGAATATATGAAATTATTGCAGAATTAGATAAATAGCTAAAAGAAATGCTAATGTAATTATATGAAATGAAATAAAATATTTGAAACATATATTATAGGTGCAAATAATATTTTTTAGGTAACTAGGTCGTCACAAAATAATTCGAAGGAGTAATTAATAATTATTCAAGTAATTTAAATGCAGAAAAATCAATTTAAAAGCTCTAAAAACTATGGAAAATTAGGAAAAATGGTTGTATAGATTTGTAAACTAATAATGATGCAAAATTGATATTTTGAAAGTATATATATATATATATATATATATATATATATATATATATATATATAAGGGCGATATTGGATATCAACATACATGAACGAAATAGTATTTTTATTTACAATAAATGTGCCAAGCACAAGTACAAAAGTTTGAAAAAGAAAGAAAAATTAAGCTGCTGCATCTATGGAACCCGGAGGAAGAGAAGCATCCACACCCTAGGAGAAGCAGGTGGATACGTTGTCGTTTCGATATTTTGGCCTTCGACATCATCGCCTTTCGGCTCCTCTTCAGTTCCCTAAAACTCATAACCAGTAGCAGAAGAATCTGTAGCATCAGATCGGGCCGAAAGACCTCTTTTTGGAGCTAACTCAAGCTCACGAGCCTTAGCGATTTCGACATCAAAGTCACTGACACCCGCTTTGGCCTCTTACAAGGTTTTTCTCCTCATACTATACATAACATATGTTTTTTCAACAATGAGGGAAGCCGCTCGGTACTGAAGTTCTTCTTTAAGTTGGCCGACCTCAACAGAAAGGTTTTCCCACCCGGATCTTATGGTCCGAAGGCTGAAATCGAGGTCACAGACAGTAGAGTTGAAAATTCTATTGTGCTAAATGGTCCTCTTATGCTTCTTTTCCAATTGGGCATACTTCTCCCCGGCAACAGCAAGCTCTTCAGCTTTGGAGTTTAGGCCGCCTCCAAATTATTTAATCTTTCAGCGGAGGTAGCCTCACGAATGAATGAAGCAAGAACGACATTTTGTATTTCGACATATTTGGCCTTAGCCTCTTCAAATTTAGCCCTCAACGGGGCAACCTCTTAGCTAAGGGTCACTACTTCTTGCT
Source organism: Nicotiana knightiana (assembly GCA_005239525.1). Lineage (NCBI taxonomy): Eukaryota > Viridiplantae > Streptophyta > Magnoliopsida > Solanales > Solanaceae > Nicotiana > Nicotiana knightiana. The sequence continues at coordinate 19,087 of ML406614.1, read as the reverse complement.
CACTTTGCTGCAATTGAGCCTCCAACTCAACGGCCTCAGCAGCTCGAGCTTCCAGTTCAGAGACACGAGCAACAGTTTGGTCCCTCTCGGCCAAAAGTTGATCCCCATCGGAGGTAAGTTCCTCTTTATCACGAATCAACCGTTGGAGGCCTTTGGAAGCAAGGAAGTTGGCCTTCAAAACAATAGTGCAAATTCAAAACTTTTCCATAACACAAGTAGAAGAAATAACAGAGAAAACAAAGAATATACCATTGTTGTGTTATGCATGACATTGTTCAACAAACACTCTCTTGAGAGAGTTTGTATCTTTTATCAATCTCTCTATGAAACCAAGGGCTTCAGATAGTTAGCAAATTCCATTGACTGGGGTACAGATTGTATCCGGTGGAAACCGATAGAGTGGCGCTCCTCCTCCTTTGGGGATCTTCTGAGGGGGCATGATAATTTTGCCCCACGTTTCCATGAATTGGGGACCTGGTAAGAGGAACATCCTCCTCTCGGGTAGCTGCAGCCGGCAAAAATGATGTAGCAGTTGCTGGTGCAGAATGCAGAGTTGGAGAAGAGGGAGACGAAGCAGAGGGCATTGTAGGGTGAGAAGCAGCGGTGGCAGGTGCAGTGCTGGTTGATGGATGCTCGTCAACCGATGACAAAAGAGGCTCGGTACTTAGCCCTACAGTATCGGGTGCGACAACTGGGACTCGAAAATGTGAGTTGGCATCTTCCACCACATCAAACTCCCTCCAGAGTGCCGAGGCATCGTCCTCGGTTGGTGTAGCTAACTCAACAAATTGAGCTTATTATTGAGTTGATGAGGTCGTCGTCTTCTATGTAGAGAAGCCTCATCATCACTGGATTCTCTATTATCGTCAATCACAAGGGTTTCTAGGACCGGCTCAGGCGTGGCGCTCATCACCACAACATCCGAAGATGACTCAGGCACTGAGTTCTTTGCCTTTTTATTTGTTCCCCGACCGTAGATGAACGTCTCCTTTTTTTTCCTTGTTCTCCGATCGGGGGACTCCGAGAAGAAGCACTTGCATTAGAAGCAGGCTCGGAGACATCTGTTCGTGTAAATGCCTCCTGCAGAAACCTTTCCGCATCAGCAGGATTAGCCAAAATGTCCTCCTCGGGGACGACAACTGAGCCCTAGGGTAGATCTGAATTCAACATGAGAAGGATTAAACAACTTCTTCATAGCAAAGGTAAAAACAAGATGAGTTCGACTTACCATGATTTTTGGCCTCCCACCCATATTTAAGGGCCATCTCTTTCCACGTGTAGGTCTCGAGCATAATAACGTCCAAACTTTTTTGGAACCACTGGTCCAAGCCTTCAACCCTAGGTTGTACCCACCGAGTCACCGAAATAAGCAAAAGAAGAAGGCTCAATAACAATATGGGACGATCTTTAACAGAAGGGAAGACAAATGGAGAACTTACGAGTGCGGTTCAATAATTTCGAAAAGGATGAAGCCGTGACCGAAATGGTGGCATGGGTGGTGACTGCAACGAACCGCTCCATCCATCCAGGGTTGTTGTCATCATCCATGCTGGAAAGCAGAGCACGGTGACCATGCATGCTAAAATTTATCATTCCCCCCGGAAGATCTTGGGGGAATAAAGGTTCATCAGTCGAGCTAGGGTTAGCTCATCTCCTGTCTCCTGGCACAGAAGCCGAAGACAAGTGATCTTCCTCCACACAGAAGGAATTACTTGTGTCAGGCGTACCTGGTAGCGGATGCAAAACTCCATGGTGACGGAGTCAAGCTCTTCACTCAAAGAGAACGGCCCTAAAGTGAAGGGATACGTACAAAAATACGTAAAATCCTTCTTGGGTAAGGTTATCTGCTCCGCTAGGTCAGGAGCGATAATGTTTAAATCTTGACAATGGCAGCCTTCCTTCTCAGCAGGAATAGTTGAAGGACGGATGGAAGAAGGGTATACGATAACTGCCCACGTACAAGGGTGAGCGGAAGGATACTTCTCTTCAAAGTCTTTAGTTGTGAAAAGACTCTTTGGGATGATGGAGCTCACCGAAAGAGGAGCAGCATCATTAGCTTTACCTTTGTTCTTTGAAGAACTAAGGTTTCTGGAAGAAAAGACCATTTTTTATCAGAAAGAAAGGAAGGCTTTTTCTCAAGAAAAAGGTTTGAAAAAGTTGAAGAATAAAGTATGAGTTGAGTAAAAAGAGTTTGAGAAAGTTTAGAGAATTATGAATTGTAAATGAAGAAGCTTGATGCGAGTAAGTAAAGAATAGGCGGCTAAAATCGTGGCCATAATTACCTCGATAACCGGAAAAAGTGATGCTGAATCGTGGGATGACACGTATTTGGGGCATTAAATACGAAGAGACGTGCGTCTAATCAACCATCAGAAACTTTTTAGAGGGTGCCAGAGAATTTCCCGCCAAGAAAGGTCTCTCTACTAATTTTCCAGTGACACAAAGTTATGCCACCAGAAAGTAGGGGGACTATTTGTATTGGGTAAAATATATTCATATTTTATGATCGCATGAAGAAGCGACACATGGAACCGAATACAGAAGATAGCCAAACACGAAGGCAATGATTTCGCATGTCATCGGAGAGAATGATACTCACAAAGACAAAATAAATACCGTCATCCGGTAGCATTCAATGCATAATATTCTACAGCATTAAGGGCATGATCCATTACCGAGAATATGATATTCACTGTCCACCGTTACACAGTTTTCAATGGCCCTCATAATTGTCATCAAAGAGGAGCTTAATCATAGGATCTTGTTCCCTAGGTGTAACTCGAAATAGTGAGCTCTATCATCAGTGTAAGGGGACGAATTTTCTGACAAGCATATACTATAGTTCATCAAAAGCTCAAATGACATTTTACTGTCTTGCTTACTTGCAATGTTCTTATTGCTACTAGTAGCTCTGCGCCCGAAACCAAGATATCTGCCGTTTATTTCAATTTTAAGGCTAAGTCTTATATTTCCGTCTTATTCATGTGTTATTTTTGGATTAAATTAATTCACTTGTCTATAAATCACGTATCAACTCAATTGTACCATTTTACGGGTAAACAATTATATTTGAATCTTATAGCAAATCCATGAAATAAGTAATTAATTATTTTTGAACTGAAATAAGAGAGCAACAAGGTCTTGAGTTTGAATATCAACAAGAACATTTATTTTTTTGTATTTTTCCTTAGTTGTATTCGTTGCGCGAATATAATTGACACATACTATATTTGTTGCGTGTTCGAATACTAGTGACACAAATTAATAATGATTAAATAGTAATTACAAATAATAATTAGCCAAATTACAATTATTAGGTTCAAAACTATGGCGGTTTATGAAAATTCCTCTAGTTCAAATCACATTCATACTATTGTTACGTAAAAGAAAAAGATCTTTGAACCATCATAATACCAAAGTACACTAGTGCAATTTGTGCAATGCCTATCCGTATAGTTTGGATTAAAATTATTTTCATCAAAATTTCAATAATGTAATGACTACTGATTAAGTTTTTTTTTTGTTTTTTAAAAAAATAATGAAATCACACAGAAACTAAAAAAGGCAAGTTTATTAACACAGTCTTCTAATAAACATGTAATATCATTTTTTAAGTGTTTCTTCTCTTGCATGGCTACAACACTTGTTGGCCAACAGATAAAAGAGAGAAAAGCATATAATAAAACTATGCTCTCACACGGGAAAAACAACCCCGACAAGCAGGGACGTATTTAAGGGCGAAAGGGTTCACCAGAATCATTTTCGCGAAAAAATTATATTGTATATATAAAATAAAATTTATTTTTTACTTTTATATATTAAATTTTAAATTTTCTTGACACAACCTAAAAATGTAGCGTATTGGTCAAGGGGGTTCAAAATCTTTGTAAGATCATAAGTTCAATTCCCGCTAGCTATATTCTTTTTTAACTTTTTATTTTTTGAACCCCTTCACGAAGATCCTGTCTCCAACACTGCAAATAAGTATTGGGTAATCACCTTATTATCAAGTATTTACAAGTTATCCAAAAATAATATGTGAGGAAAAAAAAGGGGTTGTTTGAGAGTTTGAGGAAAGGTTTTTCAGTTGGAATAACTACTAAGCATTTGCCAATTTGGGTCCTGTTCTCCAGGTAATTGGGTAATTTGCTCTATACATAGGGATGAACTTTCTTATAATAACATGATATAGCATTGTCTTTGCTCAATCTTAACTCAATACCTGAATCACCTAATGAAATACTGATGTGATGTCTCCTAATCTCTTCGTCTCGTCTTCCTAATAGTAAGATTTATTATGGTTTTTAATTTAATTTATTAATACAAGAAATCAAACACTGTGTTATTTATTTTAAAAAAAAAACAAAAAACAAATGCGTATTAGTGTATTGAGTTTAAAATATTAAAGCAAAGTTTTAAGTTCAAACCAAAAGTTGTATTAATTCTATAAAATAAAAATAAAAAAATTACTCAAATTAAAAATTCAAGTGTACCAATAGAAATTCCATATTCCTAATACTCTCTGATCCAATTTTATATAACTGTATTACTGTAAGTAGTCAAATAGTATTCTTTGATCATAATTTGGAAACATTTCTTCAATTTTTAATTGAAAAGTATATATATAACTTGATCCCATTATATATGAAAAAAATTTATTGGATAAATAGAGTCATATTAAAAATTTAAACTTATTTATTCTATTACATTGAAAGCTAGAATTTGAATTAGTTTAATAAATTTAAACTCTTGAAAATTGTTTAGGTCGTATAGAAAAATAATAGTAATATTAAACATTTCATAACTTAATATTGACATTTGCCATCTTTTCAGATTTAAATAACAGAAGAGGACAAATGTGTGTTAGATGCAATGAACACAAAAGAAACTAAAACGAAACTAGAGAGTACGGGATAGAATACTTGTTAGAGCTGTGGTTAGATTTGGTCCCGTGACCCTCACCCTGACCCTGACCCTGTTTACATTAACACAACGCAAACCAAAACCCGAATCCAGATTTGTTCTCTCTCTCTCTCCCTCCCTCCCTTTTCCTCTTCTCCTTCTCTGCTCAGTGCAAAAAAGAGAGAAAAAAACTGATCTTTCTTGGCAGAGAAAGACGAGATTTGTGATTTCATTTAGATACAGATACATATAGATAAAGCGGGTAAAGGGGAATGGCAAAGAAGAAAGCAACCATGACTCTCAAAGACTTTCATGGTGGTTCTATACCTTCAGATCTTCCCTTACCTTCTGCTCCTGGCGTGTAAGTTTCCTCTTTTCCCTCTGTTTTTTTCTTCTTTCTATCAGCATATATGACTTCTTTATTGAGATTTTAGGTAATGGGTTTCGATTTTTGTGTGAATTGACAAGTGGGAGTTTTTAACCCTTAAATTAAAGAGAAACTTGTGATCTTTGTCATGATAGAATGGAGAAAAATTGCTGCTTTCTGCAAGAAATTGATCTATTTTAGTGTTTGGCTGAATTGAGCCTTTAATTGATAGGTTTCATTTATCGAGGTCAGAATTTTGCTTGGGTTTGTAAATTTCCTGTGTGGCCGGTAACTGTGATCTGGTGTTTCAGCGTGTATGATTTTTCCCCTGTTCAATTTGACTTTGTAGATCTGGGTACAGGAGATTCCCTTTGATTTGGGAATCTTGAACTCTTAGAAAGTTAAATTGGGGCATAAAATCTTCAAATACTTATGCTGGATTATTTTATATGTTTGGACAAGTTGCTATGAAGAATGACTTGCAGACCATTATGTTTACAAATTTTATTAGTGACTTGCTCCCTTTTGGAAAGTTTTTGGCACCTTGTAAACAGAATAAATTCATTAAAGGTGTATGCTATTGTGTAACCTTCAATCAATATGTCAATCGGCCATGTCTCAATTTCAAACTAGTTTGGCTGCTATATGGATCCGCTACTCCATTCCACTCTATTTGGCCTCAATTAATTCCAATACTAGCGTGTAACACCGTATGAAAAGAAAGAAGAAGAAAAAGCTGAATGCAGTTGCTTTGATTTGTATATTTGTTTGTATTGTTCACTCTTTTGGACAGCAAATCCCTGATGCTGATATTTTAATTTTTTTCTGGTCGGTAGAATGGTTAGGCCATCAGATCGTGGTGGTTTTGATCGCCAGACATCATGGGGAAACCCCATGGGAAGGCCAGAGCACCGTTTACGTCCGGGATCAGCTGGTGCAACCAGAAACTTTGATGAAAAGACTCCTTTCTTAAGCCATAATGCACCAATAGGCCGTAATTTTGATGAGGATGAAAGAAAGCCATTGGATGGAGCATCTGGACCTCGTCGAACAGTTAGTGATGAGAGTATCCGTGCGTTGCCAAGTCGTGTGGAACCTAAGGCAGAATACGCTGTCACTGGGATGGTAGGTAGCGGGCAAGTATCAGCTCCTCCGACTCAAAGTTTTAGAGGTGCAGCAAGTGGTACAAATGTGGCTAGGTTTAATGAAGCGACTAGTATGGGAGTGAGTACTAAAAGTTCTGGTAGTGGCATTGGCAGTAGCAGGAGGGCGAGTTCTCCGAATGTGTCTGCAAATAGTGGTCAAGTGGTTAGTGGGTCATATCCAAATGCGTGGGGCCTAAGAAAGGAGGTGCCAAGTGCAAAAGAATCAGTTTCTGCTCCATGGTCTGCTCCGGATGCTGAGTCAAAGTTGGCCCATGCCAGTGCCCTCGAGAAAGTCTCATCTGGCAGGTGGCATTCAAAGCAGCAAATTCATTCTCAGGTTGATGTTGAGGTCATTAAACATCCAGACACGGAGAAAGAATTCTATCATCATGGAAGCACTATGGTCAACAATAATGTCACCAACATGCCAGATGTTGTGGGAGGACCCGAATATAGTGATCAGGTGCTAGCGGTGCACGCTGAAAGAAGTCTTGCTCTTGCAGATGGGGTTCATGGGTTTAGCAAGGAGTTACCAGCACGGGAGAGGGCCAGGTCCCCTTTATTTATGGAGGCAAATGAGAGAAGAGCTTCTCCTAATGTTACTGGATTTCAACGGCCTCATAATGTTATTAGCTCTGGTGGATATGAGTTGCAGGCGCCAGCATCTTCTGAACCATCCGAGCGGCCCAAATTGAAGTTGCTACCAAGGTCCAAACCATTGGAGAGTCTGGAGCAGTCCATAGATTATAAGCAGGTTAGTGGCATTGCTCTCTTTCGAGGTTTTATTTATGTATAAGAATCTCATTTCGTTATCTCAAATGTAGGTCAACCAGCAGCCTAGTAATCCTGTTCGTATTGAAAAATCGGGCGATGCAAATCCCAGTGTAAATCCCATCAAAACTGGGTTTGTTGAACCTGAAAGTGGTAATCTTGCAATTGAACGCCCAAAATTGAACCTGAAGCCTCGGTCGCAGCTTCTTGAACAATCAGAGGGAAGCACTGAAAATAAAAGGTCTACCTAATATTTCTGCACTCCCTGTGCATCTGTTTATTGCTTCAACTGCTTGGCCTGTCTATGTTAACTTGGAGTATCATGAAAAGATAAAAATGTGCTTATTCAGGACCTTTTAGTGGAGATGGTTAGTAGTATGAGAATATAGTTGGATTTCTGGAATGTGATGTTGTGAAAATATGTCAACCATTTTCTCCCAGCTGTAATACCAACTTACCAAGTTAGATGGATTCAGATCTTAACAAAAGAAATACCAAGTTACCAAATGGTCCTGTATTGTGAGGATTCATTGGAAATTGACTAGTTTTACGCCTATTGCTACTCTCCTTTATTCTGCTTGGTACTGGCAATGCAAGCAAATTCTCAAAGGCAGAGTAAAAAGATCCATGTTGGCGCCAATTAGTTGTGGCTAAGGTTTAGTTCTCTAGGAGTCGAGATTTGTGTTAGTAGAAAATATAGAGATCTCTACTGTTTGATAACCCAAATCTTAAAATATTGGATTGATATGATTCTAAATGGAGTGAATGGCTAGTGAGTATTCCTACAGCCAACCCAACTAGTTTGGAACTGAGGCATAGTAGTGGTAGTAGTAGTAGTAGTAATGGTGATAGTAGTAGTTGTTGCATTGTCAAGTGATCTGGCGGTGCAAACCCTCTGTGTTTCATTTTTCGCTCCTGCTGCATCTCTTCTAGATAAGAGCATTATGAGGTTTTTCTTACAAGGGTATTATTGAACTACACTGACTGTTCTAATGCCTTAAGTGTTGTTGATTATGGTGATCAGAGGAAGAATAGTAAGAGTTGGTGGTCAAGGTTTTGGGAAATTTTATGAGCTGGAGTTGCAAGAAATTAATGCTGCCTTTTGGCTTATAAATTGCTTATTATGATCCAATGAATAGCTCTAGTGTTTTTTAACTTTCATAACCTAGTATTGCCTTTCTTATTTAGATAACAAACTGGCCGTTATTTTTATTCTCTCTTTCTTTTCCTGTTGGAGAGGAGAAGGGGGCAGGTAGTTGGTTCATGAATCTAGTCAATATCTCAGCTCCAGTAACAGATAAAGATGATATTCGGGGCATCACTAGGAAACTTCCTTAGCAAATTTAAAGTTTTACCTGTGTTTTCTCTCTATGAAATCTCACAACTGATATTCGGTCCTCTGCTCCATCTCCTTTGTGATCTCCATCTTTTTAGAGCTGCTTTTACTGAGATGAAAACTTATGTCAGGTTTATGATGACGGTGGATTTCTCATGTTTGATCAAGTAAAAAGGATAGGATAGTTCCTTTATTTTTTGGTTCGAGTACTTCCTTAGTGAAGCATAACTGCAAACATTATTCTTCCTAAACTGGAAGCTTGTCCCAAGTGGAGGTTTATAACTGTTATCATCTGCTTTTTGCTGTGAATCAGTGGTTAGTCTTTCTCGATGGTTATCCTAGCATAATGAAGTACCCACTAAGTCACCTTGCTCTTCTTTAGTCCCACTAAGTCACCTAGCTCTTCTTTATCATCCACTCTTCTTCCCTCCTCTTGGCAGTTTCTACTCGCCTTCCTATAAGATGTGATCAAGGACATCTATTCTAGGTAAAACTGACACTGTTTTGTGCTTATGATTTGTGTGCGCAGGAAACCATTATTTGGTGCTGCTCGTCCACGTGAAATGGTAAGTTATTAATCTTGTGAATGCAAAAGAAAAGTAATATTTTCCAAAGATGATGTTTCTTCTTTTGCTGATGAAAAGAAACATAATATGTTCGTTTTATACCTCAATGTCTTTTAGACTTGCTTGATGAAAAAATTAACTAAGATTGTACTGTCCTCTTCCAATTTTTGGGTCCCTAATGTTTGAGGTTTTTCTCATTTCCATTATGGGTGGTCACCACCAGGTTCTGAAGGATCGTGGGATTGATGATGTTACGCCTAATCATGATCTTCATCAACCTCATCCAAGGTAGTAAATCAGTTGATTCTGCAATCTCTTTCTATGACTCAGAAGTTTCCTCGCTTGACCAACTAAGTGGTAATTCTCTGAAGGAGCAAACTACATGGTGGCAAAGCAGAGACAGTTATGCATGCAACCAGGCATAGTGAGAAAGTAGAGAGTATCCCCATTGACCATAGAATGGCAAAGAATGCAGATAGACGAGATCACAGGACAGATGTCGAGAAAGGAGATGGACAGAGGAGGAATTGGAGAAAAGAGAACTGGAGGAACACCAAGGAGATTGAAAGGCACCACCACCATCAGCCGCAGCAACATGCACAGGAGAGGCCGCCCTCACCAGAAACCTGGCGCAAGCGTGTTGAACCACCAAAACCTACTTCTGTTGATGCTGCTGGTGTACGATATGGAAAAGCAGCCTCTGCAGTCGAGCTTGCGACAGCCTTCTCAAGATCGGTCTCTGATCCAGCAACAACCGATCGTTTTTCTAGCCAGAAAGGCCTTCCTAATCGGGGTCAAATCCCTTTTTCTCGTTTGACAGGCCCTCCTCAGAGGCCTCAGATTAACGGGTACTAAGCATCGGGAGATTATCTATATATTAGCAAATGAAATGTCATATTATTGCAATTGCTTAGTTTGGATGCAGCAGAGATTTGTTTGCAGCGGGAATGCCAAGATGGAGATTATAATTGTTATCCATGCAACAGGCTAGCAACAAAATATATGCTCTTGCAGCTGAAAATCTAGAACCTGATTCTTCTCCCTTTAAACCTAACACCTTCAACCTTGGGAAATCCGTTCCTTTATCTTTGTTTTACTTTTCTATCTTTTTAGTTTGATAATAATCATCGGGGATGATGTTTGTTCCCTTTATAGATGATTTGTTGCTCAGAATGAATTTCTGATTAAAGCCTTAATGGCATTAACTAATGATGTATACTTTGGAGGCGTTTTACATTTCATGACTAATGCCGTCTTTCATTTGATTGATAGTGTAGATGTGTAGCGTAGAAACAGAGTCGCTCTATGGATTGAGCTTCTGCCGATATGTCTTGGCAGTATCACAACACATTCTCAAATAGCTCCTTTAGATGAATTTGGTTTAAAGACGCGGATATGAAATTAGTTATAAGTTTGCCTCTGAGGTTTTTGGGGTGACATATGCACACTGCTGATGCAGTATGAAGTTGTTTTTAGGTGTTGAGTATGAAGTTAAGTGCATGTTACAAGTCCGAAATGTATTGCAGACAATAGTATGGTATTTAAATGAAGAAGGGAGAAGGGTGGGTTCAGATTAAATTGCAGAAGCCTAGGAACAAATCCCTTATCTTAATGATGCTATCGCTAGGCATGCATTTTATTGACTGAATCATCTTATACTTTTCTTGGCTTTCGAGTAAATCTACTCAGCAATGGCGGATACTGCATTAGGTGAGAACTTTGATTATGTAATTGCTCCTCTGGCTTTTAATCGGATATTTATAGATTGCACTCCTAGTTTCTCTATTATAAACTAAAAGACAAATATATTTCAATCATTGGCTGAATTATCATGACACTGAGTAGCACACCAACTTCTTCACTAAGACATGAAGAGAATAACTAGCAAAAGGAGATTAAAATACGAAGGTCATTGCTGATAGTGCCACAATACTTGTCTGGAACGGAGCTTGAACCCTACAACAAGGCAAAATTACATGTCAAGTATTAATCAATGGGTGCGGTACAGACCAAAATTTCGTTCTCGTTACGCATGTTTTACAAACACGAGGTTCGAGTTATGGCACATTTAGGATTCTAGAGTTAATAATTTCTGAATGGCTCTGATCGTATTACATGTATACATTTTTAACTCTTTCATAGAAGGTATGCATAATTTGAGCCAAAAACGATGAATTTAGTTGAACTCATAAAACATCTGCCTTCAAGTATTTAATTAATTATTTCAGGATAAATTAAAAATAATTGTTTACCTGAGATCATGGTAATAACCACAAGCTTGAGAATTGGTTTTTGGTCTAACGTTTTTCATCTTCTTGGTGGTATCTTTGATCCCTTCTTGTGCTTTGTTGGTAGAGGAAGTATTATTTTCAGAAATGGTGTATAGAGATGGCTGCCACAGTCCCTTTGACGATGAATTTCTACGAGCTAATTTGTTGCCCTTGGTTGTTTTTTCCTCCATGCATGTCACTTGAACAAGAGTACATGACTCCATTTTGTGACTATTTTCACTAACAGGACCACTATAACAAGACAGAAAATCAGCTAAGAACTTCATTGTTCTTTAACTTTAAACTCTAGTCCTATGTTGGGCTTTCTTTCGTCTAGTGCTGTTGAACGTTTATAACAAACTCAGGAGACAACTATTTAGGTCAATTTGGTCACTTTAGGCTGCAAGTGAGGTGTGATGATAGTGAAAGGCCACCTTTTTAATAATATGGATGACAAATAATTGGTGATAAAATAAAGATATAGTGGATTGCATTTAATGATAAGATTATCAAAATCGAAATGCATGTCAAATGCGTGAAGCTAATCTTTCCCTTCTCCAAAGTATCAACTTTTCTCTAGGCTCTGACTTTGTCCACCAAATATCAGGCATATAAAAAAAATCATGTACTCCGATATTTTTCTATCTTTACTAAAATTTGAGCTCAACTTGTTTTTTCAGAGTCTGCGACTGACTTTCACAGTCCTGGGAGGGCTTACCTTAAAACCAAATGCCAAAACCTCAGGTCACTGAGAAAGAAATTAAACGATTGAAATTTTTGGTCATAAATAATCTATTCCAATCTAGCTCATCTGCCCTATCTACTCCCTTTTTTTTTTTGGTTCTAATTCTAATTGAGCTCAAAGGGAAACGAATGGGATCGTTTGTTTTCTCTGATGTGATGACTAAAAAACATTAGGGGAATTTTGGTTTAGTCAAGTTTATTTTTACTAGAACTCTTATTAAATTATTAATCGATGCTTTATCATCTAATTCTTGAAAATGCGATATGTTATTGCAACTAGATTCAGCTATTGCAAAATCTATCATTGGATCAGATTTCTACTTTTTGTTGTATTTTTCTGCTTTTTAAAAATGTGTGCACGCATTCCACACATAAAAATTTGCCTTCATTGTCACGATCCATTTTCTGAACAAGTCGGAATCGGCACCCAATCACTAAACATGACCGAGCGAACCATCTGTGTTTATCGAATCTATTATAACTTCAAATTTTATATGCCACAAGGCACTACACTATAACCAAATACTTTTAATTAAATTCATTATCTAAAATAAACCAACTCCAAAACTTTATTCATAGTAACCAATGAAATACTGCTAAGTTATTATCAAAAATATCTGTATCTTGATCCACCGACTGTGTCTATGAAGCCTCTACTGATAAACTGACGCACTGCTCAGGACATGAGATTTGTCTGGCTAGTTCTCCAAGTAAGCAAAGAAATAACTAAATAAAGATGACTGTAAGGAATACTCCACGAACAAAAACAGAGCTCACCAATAGCAGTGGAAGGGAGGGAAGTCCTAAACTGTAGCTTGTTCGCCTGCAAATTCGGTTCCTATGTTGTACCGCAGACCAACGTAGGTTCCCAAAGAGAACGTCAGTACCATCCATTGTACTCAGTGAGTCTCAACGATAGGGGAAGAAACTTTAATAACATATACATTACAAGCAAAGGTTCTAAATACATGTAAAACATAAAGCTTATAAGAACAATTCTAAAATAATTGCATAATAGCAGTTTATACTTTGGGAGTTTCAACTATCCTGACCTATTTCTGTCTTAGTCACCGTGTGATCGGCACGGGTTCGATCCCAACCTGATCGAATAGGCCTAATCCACGAGGTGTCACTCGCTTCATGGTTCTCAGCGCTCATGTATCATACCTTGGCCTGGCTAAGTAAATTCTCAGCAACGAGACCGTCGGCTCGTGTGCTCCCTATTTTGGCACAAGTAGTTTTAGGAAGTGAACGCCTTGGTGAGGACCCTCGGCCTGGATGAGACCCCTTCTTAGAATAAAGGATACTCCCAAAACCTTTTCTTTCTAAAACTTCTTCTTGTGACTTTTCAAGTCTAAATATTTTAAACATGCTCATATTAGAATACTTATATGTAAGGTATGGCATGAGAAAGAAATAAAAATTCAAAAGTATTTCTAAAGATTCTTGCTTCTTCATGAAATTTTCTTTTTCAACATGAAAACGGCCTATAAGAATTACACAAAAATCTGAAAATTTAAGCACATATGTCAGAATAAATCATCTAACTTTAACTAATATAATTCTAAGCTAATAGGAACTCACTCACTTCAATTAAGTACATATTCACTCTTTTAGCTAATTCATCAAACACCTTGTATGCATACTTTTGTGAGTTAAATCACTTTCATAAAGGGGTGTATCAACTCACCTCAAAACTTCTCGAGCCAATACGTAGGCCCCAGTCCAATTGACACCAGTCAAACAATCTATTCTCTAACAGCCAGTGCATTTTAATCAATTTTAAATTTTCACACCTAAATATTAAATTTATTGTTGATATAGAGAAAGAAGGGAATTAACTATCCAATTCTTATACTGTAGGATAATTGACAATAAGGAATTTTATATACCTGAGTTCAAGAATTAGTGATTTGTAAAAAATCCTAGAACTTTGGGTGTAATTTCGTGGCTGCCTCTGCGTTAGTAACAGAACGTGAAGTGTTCTGGTTTGAGAATCTCCTTTTGTTTAAACCTTTTCACAGTTTTTGGCTAAGGCTTTCACGCCTTTCACGTAGTAGCAGTAGCAGTAGCAGTAGCAATAGCAGTAACAATAGCAGTAGCAGTAGTAGTAGCAGTAGCAGTAGTAGTAGTAATAATAATAATTTGTAGCAGCAGTAGTAGTGGTAGTAGTAATAATTTAGTTCTATAATTAGCGTGTCTCGAAACTTTTATAAATTTGAGGAGTGTTATAATCTTCCCTCCTTAAAAATATTCGTCCTCGAATGTTGCTAGGGTCTTATTCTTAAGCTAACAATCATTACTTGGGTCCTTTAACCTCTTAATTTTTCTTAGCACTACTCACTCTTCCATGGGACTCAAAATTTTAGCTAACTCTCTAAATTTTCAAAAATTTCGGCAGAGTTTCCCTTGTAAATTGGACTATCCAAAAAAATATCTCTGTTACAAATACCACAACTACACCAACAACAACCAAATATACCATCACAGGCCATTCATAGGCACCATACATAGCTCATAAATTAATTACTCACACTCCGGCAAGGAGGTACCACAATAACCAACAAGAATCTAAAGCACAACACTTTAACAAAAGTAAATCACTTTAATGAGTTAAATGTACTCTGGCATGTCACTAAATTATTAAGTAGCTAAATATACTCTGCAAAAACTAAATTACTTCAACAGCTAAGTATAATTTGGCAAGGACATAAACACATGTTAACTTGTATTTAATAAATAAAATATAAATGCCAAACCAAACCTTGGTTCACATACCTTTTCCTCAAATAAATATGGATATTTCTCTCTCATATCTTTCTCGACTTCCCACGTAGCCTCTTTTGAATCATGATTACTCCACAAAACTTTTACCGATTCTAAATCTTTTGTTCTCAACTTTCGTACTTGCCTATCGAGAATTTCTATAGGTACCTCTTCATAAATCAAACCTTCTTTAATATCTACGGTATCGGAAGGTATTATATGCGAATCATCATGAATGTACTTTCTAACCATAGACACATGAAAGACATGATGAACAGAGGACAACTTAACGGGCAACGCTAGCTCATAAGCCATGTTTCCCTTCTTTTCTATAATCTCATAAGGTCCAATAAATCTAGGACTAAGTTTTCCCTTCTTACCAAACCTCATAACTCCTTTCAATGGTGAGACTTTCAAAAACACCCTTTCACCAACCATGAACTCTAAACTACGATGCCTCTTGTCAGAATAGGACTTTTGACGACCCTGAGCCGCTTTCAATCTTTCTCTGATTAGATAGACTTTCTCTAAGGCCTCACAAACAAACTCTGAACCAACCAATGGCATCTCTGCTGGTTCAAGCCAACCCACTGGAGACCTACATCTTCGCCCATACAGCGCATCATAAGGAGCCATACCAATGTTGGCCTGATAATTGTTATTGTAAGAAAATTCTATAAGTGTCAAGTGATCATCCCAATTACATCCAAAATCTATAACACATGCTCGAAACATATCTTCGAGAGTCTGAATGGTCCTTTCTGCCTGACCATCGGTTTGTGGATGGATAGCGGTGCTCAAATTGACCTTGGTACCTAATCTTTTCTGAAATTCCTGCCAAAAATGCGCCATAAACTGAGGGCCTCTGTCAGATATTATTGAAACTGGAGTACTATGCAATCGGACTATTTCTTTGATGTACAACTGCGCATATTGCTCTGCGGAATCTGTCGTCTTTACGGGTAGGAAATGCGCGGACTTTGTCAGCCGGTCTACAATAACCCAAATTGAATCATGCTTACGGTATGTGCGAGGTAGACCTACTACAAAATCCATATTAATCATCTCCCGTTTTCACTTTGGTGTCTCTATATCTTGAGCTAGGCCACCAGGCCTTTGATGCTCGGCTTTGACTTGCTGACAATTCAAACATTTAGCCACATGATCTGCTACTTGCTTCTTCATGCCTTTCCACCAGTACAACTCTTTCAAGTCCTGATACATTTTGGTAGCACTTGGGTGGATAGAGTACCTCGAACTGTCAGCTTCTTCCACTATGGCCTTCCTAAGACCATCTACATTTAGCACACATAACCGACCATTCAACTTCAAAACTCCGTCACTTCCTAGAGTAAAGTAGTGATTTCTTTGTTTCTGAATCCTTCTTTTAATTTCACTAAGTATGGATCTTCTTCTTGATTAGCCTTAACATGCACAACAAGAGAGGATTGCGCTAAGGCATAAGAAGTTATACCTCCTTCTTCGGTCTCATCCAATCTAATTCCATCATTTTCCAGTTTTTGAATTTCTCTACCCAAAGTTCACCTTTGTACTATAAGATGGGACAAGACACCTAGTGACTTCCTACTAAGTGCATCTTCTACCACATTAGCTTTTCCAGGGTGATAAAGAATATTGATGTCATAATCCTTCAATAGCTCGAGCCACCTTCTTTGTCTCAAATTTAATTCTTTTTGCTTGAAAATGTACTGGAGGATTTTGTGATCTGTAAACACTTCAGAATGCTCGCCGTAAAGGTAGTGTCGCCATATCTTTAATGCAAACACCACTGCTGCAAGCTCCAAGTCGTGTGTGGGGTAGTTCTTTTCATGATTCTTTAACTGTCTAGAAGCATTAGCAATGACTTTTCCATATTGCATAAGAACACAACCAAGACCCACTCTGGAGGCATCACAATACACTATGAACCCACCCGAACCTGTCGGCAAGGTTAACATAGGTGCAGTGGTCAAACTCTTCTTTAACTCTTGAAAACTCTGCTCACAAGCGTCTGACCACTGGAACTTAACTGCTCTCTGAGTCAACTTAGTTAATGGAGCAGCAAGTGAGGAAAACCCCTCTACAAACCTTCTATAATAGCCAGCTAACCCCAAGAAACTCCTGGTTTCAGTTGGCGTTGTCGGCCTTGGCCAGTTTTTGACTGCTTCTGTCTTCTGAGGGTCTACTTTTATGCCTTCACTAGATACCACATGGCCTAAGAATTCCACTGACTGCAACCAGAACTCACATTTTGAAAATTCGGCATAAAGCTCATTCTCCTTCAAGGTCTGCAAGGTTATCCTAAGGTGTTCTGCATGATCTTCCTTGCTCTTAGAGTATACCAAAATATCGTCTATAAACACAATAATAAAGGTATCAAGGAATGACTTGAAAACTATGTTCATGAGGTCCATGAATGCATCTGGGGCATTTGTCAACCCGAAGGACATTCCTAGAAATTCATAGTGCCTGTAGCGAGTTCCAAAGGCTGTTTTAGATATATCTTCTTCTCTGATACTCAACTGATGGTACCCCGACCTTAAGTATATTTTTGAAAAGTACTTTGCACCCTGAAGTTGATCAAATAAATCATCAATCCTTGGCAGTGGGTACTTGTTCTTAATGGTAACTTTATTCAATTGCCGTTAGTCGACACACATTCTGAGAGACCCATCTTTCTTCTTGACAAACAGGATCGGGGCACCCCACGGTGAAACACTCGGCCTGATGAATCCCTTGTCAAGAAGGTCTTTCAATTGTTCTCTCAACTCATTAAGTTCTGTTGGAGCCATCCTATAAGGAGGTATAGATATGGGCTGAATGTCCGACATGAGATCAATGCCAAAGTCTATGATTCTTTCAGGAGGAAGTCCGGGAAGGTCATATGGGAAAACTTTTGGAAATTCTCTAACAACTGGCACAGACTGAAGAGCTAGTGGTTCTGATTCTGGATTAATGATGTGAGCCAAATAGGCGAGACACCCCTTACCGATCATTCGTTGTGACTTAAGGTAAAAGATAAACTTACCTACAAGCGATGCTGAACTACCCTTCCACTCTAAGAATTCTTCATTTGGAAATTGGAACCTGACTATCTTAGCATGACAATCTAAAATGGCATAGTAGGAAGATAACCAATCCATACCCATGATCACATCGAAATCCAGCATTTTTGTCACGACCCAAATCGATGGGCCGCGACGGGCACCCGGTACCTTGCTCAACCAAGTACCAACGTAACATATATTTCATATCATTCTATCATAGGTAAATGAACCCAAATAATGCATGGGGGAATACAAACTTATACATATAAAGTACGGGCCTATAAGGCCGGCATGATTCTTTATATACTCGAAACATAGGCCGACAAGGCCATACAAGTATTTTTATACATGACATCTGTCTACAAGCCTCAAAGAATATATAATATCATAAAGTTTGGGCAGGGTCCCACCATACCAATCACTACGTGTACTAATCATATTGACCAAAGAAGCAACTCCGGAGCAAATGGAGTGCACCAATATCTTCTGCTGAGCTGATAGCCTACTTGGAGGGCTCTCGACCTGTCTATCGGGACCTGCGGGCATGAACTCAGCGTCTCCAGTACGAATAATGTACCGAGTATGTAAGGCACATAAATAAGTACATAACAGACATGGAAGAAATATAGAGTAAATGACTCAACTTGGAAGTCTGGATAACTCTGTAAATCATGAAATAATTATAGTGTCATGCATATGCGTATGAATGTCATGTCGTGCATAGTTACATGTTTCATAACATCATCAGGCCTCTGAGGGCATCCCATCGTATCATCTCGGCTGTGGAAAAAATCATCAACGTATACCAGCTAATCAGGTGGTGCGTATATAACGCCGTAACCTTTTTCCCGTATCCCATATAAATATAACATACATATATACGCGTATATAACGCCATCTGGTCATGGGTCAATGTACATGTATAAATGCAGGAAATGCATAAGAAATACATTAATAAGATTTTCTCGGAATGCCATAAAAATTTATATGCCTTTCTGATAAATTTTATCAAACACATATTTTTCTGAGACCCATGAACAGAAGATATAATAATAATTCACATGGAAATTAAGAATATAGACACCCCTAGCACTTCTATGAATAGAGTCATTTATGAAAGTTGTGTATTTTGCTCGTTTCATCTGTATTATTTGGATCATGCAAAAAATAAAG
>ML406613.1:0-19233 GCA_005239525.1 Nicotiana knightiana | reverse complement strand
GTAAATATATCATGTGATCCGGTACCGGCTCAGTACCAAGGCGTCCGACCTGGACCATGGCAGGCGACAATACAGGCACGACTGACAGAATTCTAGGTTAATTGCCATAAAATTCCAAAAAAAGTAACTTGATCATTTCGAAGCGTTAGTTATGGTTCCTTGGGTCGTATTTGAAGTATCGTACAAATATCATGCGATCCAAAACCGGCTCCGTACCAAGGCGTCCGGCTGGGACCATGGCAGGCGTTAATACAGGCACGACTGGCGGAATTCTAGTTTAATTGCCTTAAAATTCCAAAAAATGTAACTTGATCATTTCGAAGCGTTAGTTATGGTTTCTTAGGTCATATTTGATGTCCCGGAAAAATATCATGTGATCCGATACCGGCTCCGTACCAAGGCGTCCGGTCGGGACCATGGCAGGCGATAATACAGGCACGACTGGCAGAATTCCTGTTTAACAGCCAGAAAATGCAAAAAAATGTAACGTGATCATTTCGAAGCATTGGTTATGGTTCTTTGGGTCGTGTTTGATGTCCCGAACAAATATCATGCGATCCGATACCGACTACGTACCAAGGCGTCCGGCCTGGACCACGGGAGGCGATAATACAAGCACGACTGGCGGAATTCCAGTTTATCTGCCAGAAAATGCCAAAAAATTTGAATTGATCATTTCGAAGCGTTGGTTATGGTTCCTTGGGTAGTATTTGGTGTCCTGAAAAAAATATTATGTGATCCGGTACTGGCTCCGTACCAAGGCGTCCGACCTGGGCCATGACAGGCGATAATACAGGCACGACTGGAGGAATTCCAGTTTAATTGCCATAAAATGCAAAACAAATGTAACATGATCATTTCGATGCGTTGGTTATGGTTCCTCGGTTCGGATTTTATGTCCCGTACAAATATCATGCGATCCGGTACCGGCTACATACCAAGGAAAAAAAGGCGTCCGACTTGGACCACGGCAGGCGATAATACACGCACGGCTGGCAGAATTCCAGTTTAATTGCCATAAAATGCCAAAAAATGTAACTTGATCATTTCGAAGCGTTGGTTATGGTTCCTTGGGTCATTTTTGATGTCCCGNCGGGACCATGGCAGGCGATAATACAGGCACGATTGGAGGAATTCCAGTTTAATTACCATAAAATGCAAAAAAATGTAACGTGATCATTTCGAAGCGTTGGTTACGGTTCCTTAGGTCGTATTTTATGTCCCCGAAAAATATCATGCGATCCGATACCGACTACGTACCAAGGCATACGGCCTGGACCACGAGAGGCGATAATACAGGCACCACTGGCGAAATTCCAATATAATTGCCAGAAAATGTTAAAAAATGTAACTTGATCATTTTGAAGCATTGGTTATGGTTCCTTGGGTTGTATTAGATGCGCCGGACAAATATATTATGATCCGGTACCGGCTCCGTACCAAGGCATCCGGCCTGGACCATGGCAGTCAATAATAACGACTAGCGAAATTCCAGTTTAATTGCCATAACATGCCATAAAATGTAACTTGATCATTTCGAAGCGTTAGATATGGTTCCTTGGGTTGTATTTGATGTCCCGGACATATATCATGCGAACCGGTACCGGCTCCGTACCAAGGCGTCCGGCCTGGACCATGGCAGACGATAATACAAGCACGATTAGCGGAATTCCTGTTTTATTGCCAGAAAATGCCAAAAATGTAAATTGATCATTTTGAAGTATTGGATATGGTTCCTTAGGTCGTATAGATTTACAGGACAAATATTATGCGATCTGGTACCGGCTCCGTACCAAGGCGTCCGCCCTGGGCCATGGCAGGCGACAATACAGGCACGACTGGCAGAATTCCAGTTTAACTGCCATAAAATGCAAACAAAATGTAACGTGATCATTTCAAAGCATTGGTTATGGTTCCTTGGGTCGTGTTTGATGTCCCGGAAAAATATCATGCGATCCGATACCGACTACATACCAAGGCGTCCGACATGGACCACAGCAGGCAATAATACAGGCACGACTGGCAAAATTCCAGTTTAATTGCCATAAAATGCCAAAAAATATAACTTAATCATTTCAAAGCGTTGGTTATAGTTCCTTGGGTCGTATTTGATGTCCCGTACAAATATCATGCGATCCAGTATTGGCTCAGTTCCAAGGCGCCCGACCTGGACCATAGCAGGCGGTAATATAGCACGACTGGCAGAATTCCAGGTTAATTGCCATAAAATGCCAAAAAATGTAACTTGATCATTTCGAAGCGTTGGTTATGGTTCCTTGGGTCGTATTAGATGTCTTGGACAAATATCATGCGATCCGGTACCAGCTCGTAAGAAGTGTCCGACCAGGACCATAGGAGGCGATAATAACGACTGGCGAAATTCCAGTTTAATCGCCATAAAATTCCAAAAACTTTAACTTGATAATTTCGAAGCGTTAGTTATGGTTCCTTGGGTTGTATTGATGTCTCGGACAAATATCATGCCATACGGTACCGGCTCCATACAATGGCGTCCGGCCTGGACCATGACAGGCGATAATACAGGCACGTCTGGTGGAATTCCAAATTAACTGCCATAAAATGCCAAACGATGTAACTTGATCATTTCGAAGAGTTGGTTATGGTTCCTTGGGTCGTATTTGATGTTCCAGAAAAATATCATGTGATCCAATACCGGCTTCGTACCAAGGCGTCCGGCCTGGATCATGGCAGGCGATAATACAGGCACGCGTGGCAGAATTCCAGTTTAATTGCTTAAAATGCCAAAAAATGTAACTTGATCATTTCGAAGAGTTGGTTATGGTTCCTTGGGTCGTATTTGATGTCCCGGAGAAATATCATGCGATCCGGTACCAGCTCCGTACCAAGGCGTCCGGCTTGGACCATGGCAGGCGATATTACAGGCACGACTAGCGAAATTCCATTTTAATTGCCATAAAATGCAAAAAATGTAACGTGATCATTTAGAAGCACTGGTTATGGTTATTTCCGTCGTGTTTGATTTCCCGCAAAAATATCATGCGATCCGATGCCGACTACGTACCAAGGCGTCCGGCCTGGACCATTGTAGGCGATAAAACATGCACGACTGGCGGAATTCCTATTTAATTGCCAGAAAATGCAAAAAAATGTAACTTGATCATTTCGAAGCATTGGTTATGGTTCCTTGGGTGGTATTTGATTTCCCGGTCAAATATGATGCGATCCGGTAATGGCTCCATACCAAGGTGTCTGGCCTAGACCATGGTAGGCGATAATACAAGCCTGACTGGTGGAATTCCAGTTTAATTTCCATAAAATGCCAAAAATGTAACTTGATCATTTTGAAGCGTTGGTTATTGTTCCTTGGGTAGTAAAACAGGCACGACTGGCGGAATTCCAGTTTAATTGCTATTAAATGCCAAAAAATGTAAAATGATCATTTCGAAGTGTTGGTTATAGTTCCATAGGTAGTATTTGATGTCCCGAACAAATATCATGCGATCTGGTACCGGCTCCCTACCAAGGCGTCCGGCTTGGAACATGGCAAGCGATAATACATGCAGGACGGGCGAAATTCACATTTAATTGCCATAAAATTCCAAAAAAAGTAACTTGATCATTTCGAAGCGTTGGTTATCGTTCCTTGGGTCGTATTTGATGTCCCGGACAAATATCATGCGATCTGGTACCGGCTCCCTACCAAGGCGTCCGGCTTGGAACATGGCAAGCGATAATACATGCACGACTTGCGGAATTCGAGTTTAATTGCCATAAAATGCCAAAAAATGTAACTTGATCATTTTAAAGCATTGGTGATGGTTCCATGGGTCGTATTTGCTTTCCCGAAATAATATCATGCGATCCGGTACCGGCTCCGTACCATGGCGTCTGGCCTGGACCATGGCAGGCGATAATATAGGCACGACTGGCGGAATTCCAGTTTAATTGCCATAAAATGCAAAAAAAGTAACTTGATCATTTCGAAGCGTTGGTTATAGTTCCTTGGGTCGTATTTTATGTCCCCGTACAAATATCGTGCGATCCGGCACCGACTCCATACCAAGGCGTCCGACCTGGACCATGACAGGCGATAAAACATGCACGACTGGCGGAATTCCTGTTTAATTCCCAGAAAATGCCAAAAAATGTCAATTGATCATTTCGAAGCGTTGGTTATGGTTCCTTGGGTATTATTTGACGTCCCGGAAAAATATCATGTGATCCGGTACCGGCTACGTACCAAGGCGTCCGGCCTGGACCATGGCAGGTAATAATACATGCACGAATGGGTGAATTCCAGTTTAATTGCCACAAAATACCAAAAAATTTAACTTGATCATTTCGAAGAGTTGGTTATGGTTCCTTGGGTCGTATTTGATGTCCTGGCTAAATATCATGCGATTCGGTACCGGCTCCGTACCAAGGCGTCCGGCCTGGACTACGGCAGGCGATAAAACAGGCACGACTGGCGGAATTCCACTTTAATTGCCATAAAAGGCCTAAAAATGTTAGTTATGGTTCCTTGGGTCTTAATTGATGTCCCGGACATATATCATGCGATCCAGTATCGGCTCCGTACCAATGCATCAGGATTGGACCTTGGCAGGCGATAATACATGCACGACTGGCGGAATTCCAGTTTAATTGCCATAAAATGCCAAAAAATGAAACTTGATCATTTCGAAGCATTGGTTATGGTTCTTTGGGTCGTATTTTATGTCCCGGACTAATATCATGCCATCCCGTACCGGTTCCATACCAAGGCGTCCGACCTAGACCATGGCAGAAGATAATACAGGCACGACTAGCGGAATTCCGATTTAATTGCCATAAAATGCCAAAAATGGTAACTCGATCATTTCGAAGCATTGTTTATGGTTCCTTGGGTCATATGTGATGAACTAGAGAAATATCATGCGATCTGGTACCGGCTCCGTACCAAGGCGTCTGGCCTGGACCATGGCAGGCGATAATAAATGCACGACTGGTGGAATTCCAGTTTAATTGCCATAAAATTCCAAAAAATGTAAAGTGATCATTTCGAAGCGTTGGTTATTGTTCCTTGGGTCGTATTTGATGTCCCCGACAAACATCATGCGATCCGGTACCGGCTACGTACTAAGGCGTCCGGCTTGGACAATGGCAGGCGATAATACAGGCACGATTGGAGGAACTCCAGTTTAATTTCCATAAAATGTAACTTAATCATTTCAAAGCGTTGGTTATGGTTCCTTGGGTTGTACTTGATGTCCCGGACAAATATCATACGATTCGGTACCAGCTCCACCCCAAGGCGTCCAGTCTGGACAAAGGCAGGCGATAATACAAGCACGATTGACGAAATTCTAGTTTAATTGCCATAAATTGCATAAAAATGTAACTTGATCATTTCGAAGCGTTAGTTATGGTTCCTTGTGTCGTATTTGATGTCCCGAAAAAATATCATGCGATACGGTACCGGCTCCATACCAAGGCGTCAGGCCTAGACCATGACAGGCGATAATACAGGCATGACTGGCGGAATTCAAATTTAATTGCCATAAAATGCCAAAAAATATAACTTTATAATTTCAAAGCGTTAGTTATGGTTCCTTGTGTCATATTTCATGTCTCGGACAAATATCATGCCATCCGGTACCGGCTCCATACAATGGCGTCCGGCCTGGACTATGACAGGCGATAATACATGCACGTCTGGTGGAATTCAAATTAATTGCCATAAAATGCCAAACGATGTAACTTTATCATTTCGAAGAGTTGGTTATGGTTCCTTGGGTTGTATTTGATGTTCCGAAAAAATATCACGCGATTCAGTACCGGCTCCGTACCAAGGCGTCCGGCCTGGATCATGGCAGGCGATAATACAGGCACGCGTGGCGGAATTCCAGTTTAATTGCCATAAAATGCCAAAAAATATAACTTGATCATTTCGAAGAGTTGGTTATCGTTCCTTGGGTCGTATTTGATGTCCCGGATAAATATCATGCGATCCGGTACCAGCTCCGTACCAAGGCGTCCGGCCTGGACCATGGCAGGCAATATTACAGGCACGACTAGCGAAATTCCATTTTAATTGCCATAAAATGCAAAAAATGTAACGTGATCATTTCGAAGCATTGGTTATGGTTCTTTCCATCGTGTTTGATTTCCCGGAAAAATATCATGCGATCCGATGCCGACTACGTACCAAGACGTCCACCTTGGACCACGAGAGGCGATAATACAGGCACGACTGGTAGAATTCCAGTTTAATTGCCATAAAATGCAAAAAAAATGTAACGTGATCATTTCGAAGCGTTGGTTATGGTTCCTTGGGTTGTATTTGATGTCCCGGACAAATATCATGCGATCCGGTACTGGCTCCGTACCAAGGCAACCGGCTGGGACCATGGCAGGTGATAATACAGGCACGACTGGCGGAATTACAGTTTAATTGCCATAAAATGCAAAAAAAATGTAACTTGATCATTTCGAAACTTTGGTCATGGTTCCTTGGGTCGTATTAGATGCCCCGGACAAATATCATGTGATCCGGTACCGGCTCCTTACCAAGGCGTCCGGCCTGGACCATGGAAGGCGATAATACCGGCACGAATGGCGAAATTCCAGTTTAACTGCCATAAAATCCAAAAAAATGTAACGTGATCATTTCGATGCATTGGTTATGGTTATTTGGGTCATATTTGATGTCCCGGACAAATATAATGCAATCCGGTACCGACTCCTTAGCAGGGCGTCCGGCCTGGACCATGGCAGGCGATAATACAGGCACAACTGGCGGAATTCCAGTTTAATTTCCTTAAAATTCCAAAAAATGTAACTTGATCATTTCGAAGTATTAGTTATGGTTCCTTGGGTCGTATTTGATGTCCCGGACAAATATCATGCGATTCGGTACTGGCTCCGTACCAAGGCGTCCGGCCGGGACCATGGCAGGCTATAATACAGGCACGACTGGCAAAATTCTAGTTTAACAGCCATAAAATGCAAAAAAATGTAACTTGATCATTCGAAGCATTGGTTATGGTTCTTTGGGTAGTGTTTGATGTCCCGAAAAAATATCATGCGATCTGATACCGACTACGTACCAAGGCGTCTGGCCTGGACCACGGAAGGCGATAATACAGACATGACTGGCGGAATTCCAGTTTAATTGCCAGAAAATGCCAAAAAATGTAACTTGATCATTTCGAAGCAGTGGTTATGGTTCCTTGGGTAGTATTTGGTGTCCCAAAAAAATATTATGCGATCCGATACTGGATCCGTACCAAGGCGTCCGACCTGGGCCATGGCAAGCGATAATACAGGCACGACTGGCGAAATTCTAGTTTAATTTCAATAAAATGCCAAAAAATGCAACTTGATCATTTTGATGCGCTAGTTATGGTTCCTTGGGTCGTATTTTATGTCCCAGAGAAATATCATGCGATCCGGTACTGGCTCCATACCAAGGCATCCGGCAGGGACCATAGAAGGCGATAATACAGGCACGACTGGAGGAATTCCGGTTTAATTGCCATAAAATGCAAAAAAAAGTAACATGATCATTTCGAAGTATTGGTTATGGTTCCTTGGGTCGTATTTGATGTCTCGTACAAATATCATGCGATCCGGTACCTACTACATAGCAAGGAAAAAAAGGCGTCCGACCTGGACCACGGCAGGCGATAATACAGGCACGACTGGCGATATTCCAGTTTAATTGCCATTAAATGCCAAAAAATGTAACTTGATCATTTCGAAGTGTTGGTTATGGTTCCTTAGGTCGTACTTGATATCCCGGAAAAATATCATGCGATCCGGTGCTGGCTCTGTACCAAGGCGTCCTACATGGACCATGTCAAGCGATAATACAGGCACGACTGGCGTAATTCCAGTTTAAGTGCCTTAAAATGCCAAAAAATGTAACTTGATCATTTCGAAGCGTTCGTTATGGTTCCTTAGGTCGTTTTTCATGTCCCGAAAAAATATCACGCAATCCGGTACCGGCTCTGTACAAAGGCATCCGGCCGGGACCATGGCAGGCGATAATACAGGCACAATTGGAGGAATTCCACTTTAATTACCATAAAATGCAAAAAAAATGTAACGTGATCATTTTGAAGCATCAGTTATGGTTCCTTGGGTCGTATTTGATGTGCCGGACAAATATCATGCGATCCGATACCGACTACATACCAAGGCATACGGCCTGGAGGTGATAATACAGGCACCAGTAGCGGAATTCCAGTTTAATTGCCAGAAAATGCCAAAAAATGTAACTTGATCATTTCGAAGCGTTGGTTATGGTTCCTTGGGTAGTATTTGATGTCCCGAAAAAAATATTATGCGATCCGGTACTGGCTCTGTACCAAGGCATCCGGCCTGGACCATGGCAGGCGATAGTACAAGCACGACTGGCTGAATTCCAGTTTAATTTCCATAAAATGCCAAAAAATGTAACTTGAGAATTTTGAAGCGTTAGTTATGGTTCCTTGGGTCATATTTGATGTTCCGGAAAAATATCATGCGATCCGGTACCTGCTCAGTACCAAGGCATCCGTCCGGGACCATGGCAGAAGATAATACAGACAACACTAGAGAAATTCCTATTTAATTGCCATAAAATGCCAAAAATTTTAACTTGATCATTTCGAAGCATTGGTTATGGTTCTTTGGGTCGTTTTTGATGTCCCGGATAAATAACATGCGATCAGGTACCGGCTCCGTACCAAGGCGTTCGACCTGGACCATGGCAGGCGATAATACAGGCACGACTGGCAGAATTCCAGTTTAATTGCCATAAAATGCCAAAAAATATAACTTGATCATTTAGAAGCATTGTTTATTGTTCCTTGGGTCGTATTTGATGTCCCGTACAAATATCATGTGATCTGGTACCGGCTCCGAACCAAGTCGTCCGGCCTAGACCATGGCAGGCGATAATACATGCCCGACTGGCGGAATTCCAGTTTAATTGTCAAAAAATGCCAAAAAATGTAAATTGATCATTTCGAAGTGCTGGTTATGGTTCCTTGGGTAGTATTTGATGTCCCAGAAAAATATCATGCGATTCGGTACCGGCTCCATACCAAGGCGTCCTGCCTGGACTATGGCAGGCGATAATACAGGCACGACTAGCGGAATTCCAGTTTAATTGCGATAAAATGCACAAAAAACGTAACGTGATCATTTCGAAGCATTGATTATGGTTCTTTGGGTCGTGGTTGATTTCCCCGACAAATATCATGCGATCCGATACCGACTACGTACCAAGGCGTCCGTCCTGGACCACGGTAGGAGATAATACAGGCACGACTGGCGGAGTTCAAGTTTAATTGCCATAAAATGCCAAAAAATGTAACTTGATCATTTCGAAGCGTTGGTTATGGTTCCTTAGGTCGTACTTGATATCTTGAAAAAATATTATGCCATTCGGTGCCGGCTCCATACCAAGGCGTCCGACATAGACCATGTCAAGCGATAATACAGGCACGACTGGCGTAATTCCAGTTTAATTGCCTCAAAATGCCAAAAAATGTAACTTGATCATTTCGAAGCGTTAGTTATGGTTCCTGTGGTCGTTTTTGATGTCCCAGAAAAATATCACGCGGTCTGGTACCGGCTCTATAAAAAGGCGTCCGGCCGGGACCATGGGAGGCGATAATACATGCACGATTGGAGGAATTCTAGTTTAATTACCATAAAATGCAAAAACAAATGTAACGTGATCATTTCGAAGCGTTGGTTACGGTTCCTTAAGTCATATTTTATGTCCCAGACAAATATCATGCGATCCGATACCGACTACGTACCAAGGCGTCCGTCCTGGACCACGGTAGGAGATAATAGACGCACGACTGGCGGAATTCGAGTTTAATTGCCAGAAAATGCCAAAAATGTAATTTGATCATTTTGAAGCGTTGGTTATGGTTCCTTGGATAATATTTGATGTCCCAAAAAAATATTATGCGATCCGGTACTGGCTTTGTACCAAGGCGTCCGGCCTGGACAACGGCAGGCGATAATACAGGCACGACTAGCTGAATTCCAGTTTAATTGCCATAAAATGCCAAAAATGTAACTTGAGCATTTTGAAGCGTTAGTTATGGTTCCTTGGGTCGTATTTGATGTTCCAGAAAAATATCATGCGATCCGTTACCTACTCCGTACCAAGGCATCAGGCCGGGACCATGGCAGGAGATAATACAGACAGCACTGGAGAAATTCCTATTTAATTGCCATAAAGTGCCAAAAAAATTAACTTGATCATTTCGAAGCGTTGGTTATGGTTATTTGGGTCATATTTGATGTCCCGGATAATATCATGTGATCAGGTACCGGCTCCGTACCAAGGCGTTCGGCCTGGACCATGGCAGGCGATAATACAGGCACGACTGGCAGAATTCCAGTTTAATTGCCATAAAATGCCAAAAAATATAGCTTGATCATTTAAAAGCATTGTTTATTGTTCCTTGGGTCGTATTTGATGTCCCGGAGAAATATCATGCGATCTGGTACCGGCTCCAAACCAAGGCGTCCGACCTAGACCATGACAGGCGATAATAGAGGCCCGACTGGCAGAATTCCAGTTTAAAGTCCATAAAATGCAAAAAAATGTAAATTGATCATTTCGAAGCGCTTGTTATGGTTCCTTGCGTAGTATTTGATGTCCCGAAAAAATATCATGCGATCCGGTACCAGCTCCGTACCAAGGCGTCCGTCCTGGACCATGGCATGCGATAATACAGGCACGAATGGCGGAATTCCAGTTTAATTACCACAAAATGCCAAAAAATTTAACTTGATCATTTCGAAGAGTTGGTTATGGTTCCTTGGGTTGTATTTGATGTCCTGGCTAAATATCATGCGATTCGGTACCGGCTCCGTACCAAGGCGTCCCGCCTGGACCATGGCAGGCGATAATACAGGCACGACTGGCGGAATTCCAGTTTAATTGCGATAAAATGCACAAAAAAAGTAACGTGATCATTTTGAAGTGTTGATTATGGTTCTTTGGGTCGTGTTTGATTTCCCGCACAAATATCATGCGATCCGATACCGACTACGTACCAAGGCGTCTGTCCTGGACCACGGTAGGAGATAATACAGGCACAATTTGAGGAATTCCAGTTTAATTACCATAAAATGCAAAAACAAATGTAACGTGATCATTTCGAAGTGTTGGTTACGGTTCCTTGGCTAGTATATGATGTCCCGGACAAATATCATGCGATCCGATAGCGACTACGTACCAAGGCATACGACCCGGACCATGAGAGGCGATAATACAGGCACCACAGGCGGAATTCCAGTTTAATTGCCAGATAATGCCAAAAATGTAACTTGATCATTTCGAAGCATTGCTTATGGTTCCTTGGGTAGTATTTTATGTCCCAAAAAAATATTATGCGATCCGGTACTGGCTCTGTACCAAGGCGTCCGGCCTGGACCATTGAAGGCGATAATACAGGCACGACTGGCTGAATTCCAGTTTAATTGCCATAAAATGCCAAAAAATGTAACTTTAGCATTTTGAAGCGTTAGTTATGGTTCCTTGGTTCATATTTGATGTTCCGGACAAATATCATGCGATCCGGTACCTGCTCCATACCAAGGCATCCGGCCGGGACCATGGCAGGCGATAATACAGACAGCACTAGAGAAATTCCTATTTAATTGCCATAAAATGCCAAAAAATTTAACTTGATCATTTCAAAGAGTTGGTTATGGTTCTTTGGGTTGTATTTGATGTCCTGGCTAAATATCATGCGATTCGGTGCAGGCTACGTACCAAGGCGTCCCGCCTGGACCATGGCAGGTGATAATACAGGCACGACTGGCGGAATTCCAGTTTAATTGCGATAAAATGCACAAAAAAAGTAACGTGATCATTTCGAAGCGTTAATTATGGTTCATTGGGTCGTGTTTGATTTCCCGGACAAATATCATGTGATCCGATACCGACTACGTACCAAGGCGTCCGTCCTGGACCACGGTAGGAGATAATACACGCACGACTGGCGGAATTCGAGTTTAATTTCCATAAAATGCCAAAAATGTAACTTGATCATTACGAAGCATTTTTTAAGGTTCCTTGGGTAGTATTTTATGTCCCGGAAAAATATCATTAGATCCGGTACCGGCACCATACCAAAGCGTCCGGCCTGGACCATTATAGGCGATAATATAGGCACCACCGGCGGAATTCCAGTTTGATTGCCATAAAATGTAACTTGATCATTTCAAAGCCTTAGTTATAGTTCATTGGGTCATATTTGATGTCCCATAAAAATATCATGCAATTCCGTACCGGCTCCGTACCAAGGTGTCCGATTTGGACCATGGGAGGCGATAATACAGGCATGACAGGCGAAATTCTAGTTTATTTTCCATAAAATGCCAAAAAATGTAACTTTATCATTTCGAAGCATTAGTTATGGTTCCTTGTGTCATATTTGATGTCTCGGACAAATATCATGCCATCCGGTACCGACTCCATACAAAGGCGTCCGGCCTCGACCATGGCAGGCGATAATGCAGGCACGTCTGGCGGAATTCCAAATTAATTGCCATAAAATGTGAAACAATGTAACTTGATCATTTCGAAGCATTGGTTATGGTTCCTTGGGTCATATTTTATGTCCCGAACAAATATCATGCGATCCGGTACTGGCTACGTATCAAGGCGTCTGGCCTGGACCATGACAGGCGATAATACAGGCACGACTGGCAGAATTCCAGTTTAATTGCCATAAAATGCCAAAAAATTTAACTTGATCATTTCAAAGAGTTGGTTATGGTTCCTTGTGTCGTAATTGATGTCCTGGACAAATATCATGCGATCCGGTACCGGCTCCGTACCAAGGCGTCCGGCCTAGACCATGGCAGGCGATAATATAGGCACGACTGGCGGAATTCCAGTTTAGTTGTTATAAAATGCCAATAAATGAAAATTGATCATTTTGAAGCGTTAGTTATGGTTCCTTGGGTCGTATTATGTCCTGCACAAATACCATGCAATCCGGTACCGTCTCTGTACCAAGGCATCCGGCCTGGACCATGGCAAGCGATAATACATGCACGATTGGTATAATTCCAGTTTAACTGCCACAAAATGCAAAAAGAGCAACGTGATCATTCGAAGCATTAGTTATGGTTCTTTGGGTTATGTTTGATGTTCCAGAAAAATGTCATGCGATCCGATACCGACTACGTACCAAGGCGTCCGACCTGGACCACGGGAGGCGATAATATAGGCACCACTGGTGGAATTCCAATTTAATTGCCAGAAAATAAAAAAAAATGTAATTTGATCATTTCTAAGCGTTGGTTATGGTTCCTTGGGTAGTAATTGATGTCCCAAAAAAATATTATGCAATCCGGTACCGGCTTCGTACCAAGGCGTCCGGCCTGGACCATAGCAGGCGATAATACAGGCACGACTGGCGGAATTCCAGTTTAATTGCCATAAAACGCCAAAAATGTAACTTTATCATTTTGAAGCGTTAGTTATGGTTCCTTGGGTCGTATTTGATGTCCCGGAAAAA
Organism: Nicotiana knightiana; assembly: GCA_005239525.1. Taxonomy (NCBI): domain Eukaryota; kingdom Viridiplantae; phylum Streptophyta; class Magnoliopsida; order Solanales; family Solanaceae; genus Nicotiana; species Nicotiana knightiana. The sequence continues at coordinate 5,722 of ML406613.1, read as the reverse complement.
TATCATACGATCCGGTACCGGCTCCGTACCAAGGCATCTGGCCGGTACCATGGTAGGCGATAATACAGGCACGACTGGAGGAATTCCAATTAAATTACCATAAAATGCAAAAAAATGTAATGTGATCATTTTGAAGCATTGGTTATGGTTCCTTGGGTCGTATTTGATATCCCGTACAAATATCATGTGATCCAGTCATGGCTCTGTAGCAAGGCGTCCGGCCTGGACCATGGCAGTTGATAATACAGGCAGGAATGGCGGAATTCTAGTTTAATTGCCATAAAATGCCATAAAATATAACTTGCTAATTTTGAAGCGTTAGTTATGGTTCCTTGGGTCGTATTTGATATCCCGGAAAAATATCATGCGATCCGATACAGGCTCCGTACCAAGGCGTCCGGCCTGGACCATGGCAGGCGCTAATACAGGCACGAATGGCGGAATTCTAGTTTAATTGCCATAAAATGCCAAAAAATATAACTTGCTAATTTTGAAGCGTTAGTTAGGGTTCCTTGGGTCGTATTTGATATCCTGAAAAAATATCATGCGATCCAATACCGGCTCCGTACCAAGGCGTCCGGCCTGGACCATGGCAGGCGCTAATACAGGCACGACTGGCAGAATTCCTGTTTAATCGCAAGAAAATTCCAAAAAATGTAACCTGATCATTTCGAAGCGTTGGTTATGGTTCTTTGGGTCGTATTTGATGTCTCGAACAAATGTCATGCAATCCGATATCGGCTCCGTGCCAAGGCGTCCGGCCTGGACCATGGCAGGCGATAATACAGGCACGATTGGCGGAATTCCAGTTTAATTGCCATAAAATGCCAAAAAATGTAACTTTATCATTTCGAAGAGTTAGTTATGGTTCCTTGTATCGTATTTTATGTACCGGACAAATATCATGCGATCCAGTACCGACTACGTATCAAGGCGTCCGGCCTGGACCATGGCAGGCGATAATACAAGCACGATTGGCGGAATTCCAGTTTAATTGCCATAAAATGCCAAAAAATGTAACTTTATCATTTTGAAGCATTAGTTATGGTTCCTTGGGTCGTATTTGATGTCACTGACAAATATCATGCGATCCGGTACCGGCTTCGTACCAAGGCATCCGGCCGGGACCATGGCAGGCGATAATACAGGCACGACTGGCGGAATTCCAGTTTAATTGCCATAAAATGCCAAAAAATGTAACTTGATCATTTCGAACCGGTTGTTATGGTTCCTTGGGTTGTATTTGATGTCCTGAACAAATATCATGTGATCCATTCATGGCTCCATAGCAAGGCGTCCGTCCTGACCATGGCAGGTGATAATAAAGGCACGACTGACGGTATTCTAGTTTAATTGCCATAAAATGCCAAACAGTGTAACTTGATCATTTTGAAGCGTTGGTTATGGTTCCTTGTGTCATATTTGATGTCTCGGAAAAATATCATGCCATCCGGTACCGGCTCCGTACGAAGGCGTGCAGCCTGGACCATGGTAAGCGATAATACAGGCACGTTTGGCGAAATTCCAGTTTAATTGCCATAAAATGCCAAACAGTGTAACTTGATCATTTTGAAGCGTTGGTTATGGTTACTTGGGTCGTATTTGATGTACCACACAAATATCATGCGATCCGGTACGGGCTCCGTACTAAGGCGTCCGACCTGGACTATGGCAGGCAATAATACAGGCACGACTGGCGGAATTCCAGTTTAATTGCCATAAAATGCCAAAAAATTTAACTTGATCATTTCGAAGCATTGGTTATGGTTCCTTGGGTCGTATTTGATGTCCCAGACAAATATTATGCAATCTGATACTGGCTCCGTACCAAGGCGTCCGGCCTAGACCATGGCAGGCGATAATACAGGCACGACTAGCGGAATTCCAATTTCTTTGCCATAAAATGCCAAAAACTTTAACTTGATCATTTTTGAAGCGTTGGTTATAGTTCCGGACAAATATCATGCTATACAATACCGGCTCCGTACCAAGGTGTCCGGCCGGGACCATGGCAGGCGATAATACAGGCACGACTGGCGGAATTCCAGTTTAATTGCCATAAAATGCAAAAACAATGTAACGTGATCATTTAGAAGCGTTGGTTATGGTTCCTTGGATTGTATTTGATGTCCCGGACAAATATCATGTGATCCGGTACTGGCTCCGTACCAAGGCATCCGGCTGGGACCATGGCAGGCGATAATAACGACTAGCGAAATTCCAGTTTAATTGCCATAACATGCCATAAAATGTAACTGGACCATTTCGAAGCGTTATATATTTTTCCTTGGGTTGTATTTGATGTCCCCGACATATATCATGCGATCCGGTACCGGCTCCGTACCAAGGCGTCCGGCATGGACCATGGCAGACGATAATACAAGCACGATTAGCGAAATTCCTAATTTATTGCAAGAAAATGCCAAAAATTAAAATTAATCATTTCGAAGTATTCGTTATGGTTCCTTAGGTCATATTGATTTATCGGACAAATATTATACGATACGGTACCGGCTCTGTACCAAGGCGTCCGGCCTGGACCATGGCAGGCGATAGTACATGCACGATTGGCAGAATTCGAGTTTAATTGCTATAAAATGCCAAAAAATGTAGCATGATCATTTCGAAGTGTTGGTTATAGTTCCTTGGGTAGTATTTAATGTCCCGACAAAATATCATGCGATCTGGTACCGGCTCCCTACCAAGGCATCTGGCATGGACCATGGCATGCGATAATACATGCAGGACGGGCGGAATTCATATTTAATTGCCATAAAATGCCAAAAAATGTAACTTGATAATTTCGAAGCATTGGTTATCGTTCCATGGGTCGTATTTGATGTCCCGAACAAATATCATGCGATCCGGTACCGGCTGTGTACCAAGGCGTCAGCCCTGGACCATGGCAGGCGATAATACAGGCACGACTTGCGGAATTCTAGTTTAATTGCCATAAAATGCCAAAAAATGTAACTTGATCATTATGAAGCATTGGTGATTGTTCCTTGGGTCGTATTTGCTGTCCCGGACTAATATCATACGATCCGGTATCGGCTCCATACCAAGGCGACCGGCCTTGACCATGGCAGGCGATAACACAGGCACGACTGGCGGAATTCCAATTTAATTGCCATAAAATGCCAAAAAATGTAACTTGATCATTTCGAAGCATTGGTTGCAGTTCCTTGGGTCGTATTTGATGTCCCATACAAATATCACGCAATCCGGTACCGGCTCAGTACCAAGGCGTCCGACCTGGACCATGGCAGGCGATCATACAGGCACGACTAGAAGAATTCCAGGTTAATTGCCATAAAATGCCGAAAAATGTAACTTGATCATTTCGAAGCGGTTGTTATGGTTCCTTTGGTCGTATTTGATGTCCCGGACAAATATCATGCGATCCGAAATCGGCTCCTTACCAAGGTGTCCGACCGGGACCATGGCAGACGTAAATACAAGCACGACTGGCGGAATTCCAGTTTAATTGTCATAAAATTCCAAAAAATGTAACTTGATATTTTTGAAGTGTCGGTTATGGTTCCTTGGGTTGTATTAGATGTCCCCGACAAATATCATGCAATCCGGTACCGGCTCCGTACGAAGGCGTCCGGCCAGGACCATAAGAGGCGATAATAACGACTGGCGAAATTCCAGTTTAATTTCCATAAAATGCCAAAAAATGTAAATTTAACATTACGAAGCGTTAGTTATGGTTCCTTGGGTTGTATTTGATGTCCCAGAAAAATATCATGCGATCCGGTACCGGCTCCGTACCAAGGCGTCCGACCTGGACCATGGCAGGCGATAAAACATGCACGACTGGCGGAATTCCTGTTTAATTGCAAGAAAATGCCAAAAAATGTAACTTGATCATTTTGAAGCGTTGGTTATTGTTTCTTGGGTCGTATTTGATGTCTCGGAAAAATATCATGCGATCCAGTACCGGCTTCGTACCAAGGCGTCCGGCCTGGACTATAGCAGGCGATAACACAGGCACGACTGGCGGAATTCCACTTTAAATGCCATAAAATGCCTAAAAATGTATAATGATCATTTCGAAGTGTTGGTTATAGTTCCTTGGGTAGTATTTGATGTCCCGAACAAATATCAAATGATCTGGTACCGGCTCCGTACCAAGTCTTCCGGCTTGGACCATGGCAGGCGATAATACATGCAGGACTGGCAGAATTACAATTTAATTGCCATAAAATGCCAAAAAATATAACTTGATCATTTCAAAACGTTGCTTATTGTTCCTTGGGTCTTATTTGATGTCCCGGACAAATATCATACGATCCGGTGTCGGCTCCGTACCAAGGCGTCAGGCCTGGACCATGGCAGGCGATAAGACAGGCACGACTGGCGGAATTCCAGTTTAATTGCCATATAATGCCAAAAGATGTAACTTGATCATTTGGAATAATTGGTTATGGTTGTCACACCCCTTTTCTACCCCCCAAAAAAGATATATGTGATATTGTGGATTGCGGGTTAAAGGTTTTTTCCAATTAAAGTGACGAATTTGAGTAGGGATTATTTTTATTTACAGAGTCGCCACTTGGAATTAATTTTCCGGTGTTCCAAGTCACCATTTATTTGAATCCCTAGTCAAAGGAAGATTTAACTCCTTTATTATTTGTCTGCGAAAAGCAAAGTCCGTNTTAAATTAATTCTGAATAAATTGTGCTTTATTAGTTTCTGTGATTTACTTGTCCGCTTTTACTTCTTGGTTATTATATTTATCAAGGAAAATAATTTTTTGGATAAATTACGTTGTTATGACCACGCTACGCAAGCGAATGCGTGATCGAGATGAAATCGATTAATTTTATCATAACAGCGCTACGCAAGTGAATCCGCAGTTATGACGAATATTATTACTTTTGAAGAAAAGTAAAAAAGGGTTACTACATTTAAAGAAAATTAAATAAAAGTTAACTGTCGCGTTACGTAAGCGAATCCGCGATTTTAGCAACTTATTAATTAAACTAAAATAAATAAATTTAAGAGTATGAAATGAAATCGTTGAATTAATTCATTTAATGTTAAACATCACGCAACGCAAGCGATTCCGTGAAGTTACAGCGCGCCTAATAATTTGCCTAGCATTTAATTAATTGATTAGAAAAGCAAGGAGTTAATTTAATTAAAAAAAAGAATCTGATTTTTTTTTCATATTATTTTTATAGTCTTATTGTTTTTTTTAAAAAAAAAATTATGTGAATAAAAATATTGGTCCAACTCTTATCTATTTTAAAGAAATGGGCCAACTTCTTGTTAAGGGAGAAATTGGCCAGCTTGCTTAATAGGCATTGGGCCTGCAAAATTTGAGCTTTTGGCCCGTATCTTATTCTTGAAATAATCCCCGTGGCTCGCCGGATTTGCAAAAAAAGATAATGGTGAAAATAATTATTTCTCATTTTTGGTTACTACCAAGGATCACTAATAATGAAGCAATAAAGTCATTATTAAGGTTCAAAATTCCAAAATCACTCAAAGAAGCTTAACAAATCATGCTTTATGCTTAAACCAACATTTAACATACAAATTTAAGATAAATGATATAAGCACATAACAAGATGATTAAATTAAAGTCAACACCCTTATCATGAATAAATTGCATTCAAACTCAAAACTGGCACTCTTGAGAAACCTAAACGTGTTCAAAATTACTTACAATTAATTCACTCCTTAAAGCAAGTCACAAGCCCGGATAGAA
>ML406612.1:0-13022 GCA_005239525.1 Nicotiana knightiana | reverse complement strand
ACAAGGAAACCAGCTCAAACAACCAATACTCTTTCCAAATAATCACAACAATATCTAACAACAGATCAACAAGGCCAAATAGTCATAAAAGCAATAATGAACATATAACAATTAAGATAATGATCAAATAAGTGGGGACCGGAAAGGGGGTCATGTTTAACAGACAATTTGGGTGGTGCATAGATACTCGTCACCACACCCATACACCACGCCCATGCGTTTCACATAACAAACAAGTGGGGAGTCCTATTCCCTCAAGTCAAGGTTAGACCAAACACTTACCTCAATTCCGCAGCCCACTCACTGCTCAATTATTGCTTTTCCTTTTAAATTCACCTCTAAATTGCTCGAATCTAATCAAAATTAACTTAATATCATTAACTAATGCTAAATGAACTAACTTTATTGAAAATATAATTTTTCCTAAGTTTTTCTAAAAAAAAGTGAAAACCCGACCCCGGGCCCGCTTGGTCTAAACTCAGAGTTCGGACCAAATTTACGTTTACCCATTCATCCACGAACCCAAATATGCTATTAATTTTGAAATACGACCTTAATTTGATATAAAAATTCAATTTTTACAAAACTTCTTAATTCTACCCAAATCCTAGATTTTTACCATAAAAAAATTCTTTGTTTTTGCTTTAAAAGTGATGCAAAATAGTAAAGAATTGAAAGAAAAAGGTTTGGAATTGATTACCTATGAATTGGGGATGAAGATTGTTGAAGAAAACTCGTTTTTGGGCTGGAACCTCGAAAATTTGGAGAAGAAAGGGTTCTGCCCTATTTTTAAAAGGTATTTATAATAGCTGGGTTGGGCAACTGTGCGATCGCGGGTAATGAGGTGCAATCGCACAGGGTAAGGGAGCTGGGGCACTGCGATCGCACAGGGTAAGGGAGCTGGGGCACTGCGATCGCGGGTGGGGGCATGCGTTCGCACAGGGGTAGGGGGTGTAAGTGCGGTCGCGGAGCACACTGTGCGATCGCACAACTTACCTGGACTGTGCTTAGCGATCGCACTCCAGGAGATGCGTTCGCATGATACAATATTTTGGGACCCCTGAAGACTGCACTATGCGATCACGGTTATACCTATGCGATCGCATAGTACAAAAATCTTGACACCAGATATTGCAAAACCCGCAGTTATTTTCAAGTGTAAAACACCCCGTGGCCTATCCGAAACTCACCCGAGCCCTTGGGGCTTTAAAAATATCACGCACGCAAGTTTAAAAACATCATACGAACTTACTCGTGCGATAAAATCATGAAAATAACATGTAAATCTATGAATTAAACCTCAAAACTCATCATTTTCATCAAAAACTCTTAAAGTTCATAATTTCTCAACCGGATGTCCGGATCACGTCAAACGAACTCCATTCGTTTACCAAATTCCACAGTTAACCTCTAAATATCATAACAAAGCTGTAGCGGGCTCCGGAAACAAAATACGGACCCGATACCAATGATTTCTAGTATTATTTCTTTTCTTTAATTCATGAACATTTCAGCAAAACAATTTCTTTCAAAAATTGATTTCTAAGGCTTGGGACATCGGAATTCATTTCCGGGCATACAACCGAGTCCCATATTTTACTGCGAACCTCTCGGGATTGTCGGGACACGGTTCCGGGTCCGTTTACTCAAAATATTGACCAAAGTCAACTTTTATCAACTTTAAATTCTAAAAATCACTATTTCTCATATTTTCACATAAAAGCTTTCCGGTTTCATGCCCGGACTGTGCACACAAATTGAGGTATTTAATTTTAGTCTTATTATGGCTATTAAGCATGGAACAGAGTCTAATTTTATAAAATGACCCCTTGGGTCATCACAATCTCCACCTCTAAAACACACGTTCGTCCTCGAACGGACATAGAATATTACCTGAAGTGGCGAACAAGTGTGGGTATCTACTCTGCATGTCTGACTCAGACTCCCAAGTAGCTGCCTCAACGGGCTGGCCTCTCCACTACACTCGAACTGAAGGGAAACTTTTAGATCTCAACTGGCGAACCTGCCGGTATAAAATAGCTACCGGATCCTCCTCATAAGTCAAGTCCTTGTCCTACTAGACAGAGCTGAAATCTAACACGTGGGACGGGTCACCATGATATTTTTAGAGTATAGACACATGGAATATCGGATGAACTGAGGATAACCCTGGAGGCAATGCAAGTCTGTAAGCTACCTCCCCCACCTTATCAAGAATCTCAAACGACCCGATATACCTAGGGCTCAACTTGCCCTTCTTCCCAAACCTCATAACACCCTTCGTGGGTGACACACGAAGCAATACTCTCTCTCCAACAATGAATATTACATCACGAACCTTACGATTGGCATAACTCTTTTGCCTAGACTGAGCTGCACAGAGTCTCTCCTGAATAATCTTGACCTTATCTAAGGCCTCTTGAACTAAGTCTGTACCCAACAACCGAGCCTCTCCCAGCTCAAACCATCCAACTGGCGATATGCACCGTCTACCATATAATGACTCATAAGGAGCCATCTGAATGCTCGACTGATAACTATTATTATAAGCAAACTCTGCTAACGGCAAGAACTGATCCCATGAATGTCACGACCCAAATTTCCTCTGTTGGGTATCGTGATGGCACCTAGTCTTAGGGACTAGGTAAGCCTAACATTACTACTGAACAACAACAATAATAAAGGAATTTTAAAAATTTCGAAATAGAATTCTTGACAGAGTTTACAATTTTCCCAAAACCCGATAAATACAAGTCATAAGCTCTACAAAATCTTTCTATCAAATCTAAGTACAACTGTCTAGGAATAAGTAAGTATAGTTGCATAGAAATAAAACAGGAAGGTGACTCCGAAGCCTGCGAACGCAACAACAGGTTATCTTGAGTCTCCTCAGCAATGATCTGTGCAGGTACCAACAACAATAACCTGAAGCTGCACACAAAAGTGTGCAGAAGTGTAGTATGAGCACACCACAGCGGTGCCCAATAAGTATCAAGACTAACCTCAGTGAAGTAGTGACGAAGACTAGTCAAGACACCACCGGACTATCTAAAGATTTTTCAATATAATTAACGATACGATCAAATAATACAGAAGGAAATTCAATAATTACGATCAACGGACGACATAATAGAAATACGCAAAGAGAATGGAAAGAATGCAATCCAAATGGCGAGAATCCAAACCCAATAAAAACACTAGCAACTCAGCACCTGCATCAATTTATCTACGCCAGGCCTTAGCCAATAAACTCAATAAAACTGGTCAACCTTCGAGTGAAAACCTTTAAATCGTGAGTTTATTTTGAAAGCTTTAAAGATATAATCATTTCGGAATAGAGAAATTTCTTCTTTGAAACATACTTTCTCTGAATGTATATTTACATATTTTTATAAAGAGAAATCTTAACAACATAGTCTGTTCAAATACGTGGTGTTCAAATATACTTTCCCAAATACTGTTCTTTCAAATATCATCAAAATACGAGATGTTCAAAATATATTTTTCCAAGTACTGCTCTTTCAAATATCATTAAAATACGTGATGTTCAAAATATATTTTCCCAAGTACTGCTCTTTCAAATATCATTATTCTGCAAGACAAATGCTTTTCAAATATACTTTCGAAAAAGAAATCCTTTAGACATAACTTTTCCTAGAGATAATTGCTTTTCAACTATACTTTTCAATATATATATATTTATATCTTTCGATCCAAATCTCCTCAGTCATAAAATTACCGGAACTCAGCCCGCCACTCAGAATTTTCCATGCAATGCAGTACATGGGGAAAGCTCCCGGATATCTGTCCGTAGTCCCAATTTAAATATACGATGCAGTACAGGGAGAAAGCTCCCGGATCTCTGTCCGTAGTCCCAATTTAAATATGCAGTGCAGTACAGGGGAAAGCTCCCAGATCTCTGTTTGTAGTCCCAATTTAAATATGCAATGCAGCCACTGAGGAAAACAACCAGAATGCGACAGAAACAAAATATATTGCCACAACCGACACGAAAGCAAACAAGGCCGATTACAAAGTGCGATGAGCAAATCAATACAAAGACTTAAATCACAAAAATGGTAACAATTCGCTCATAAGAAGTAGCCAATGAGAGGAATGCCAAGAACAAATAGAGAACAACATAAAGAGGGGAAGACAAGACAAATATAGCAACGATTCTATACATTCAAGTTCGCAACCAAGAAACCAAACCATCCCGGCAAGAGAATCAGCTATAACCAATATCACTTAGACAATTAGCTTCACCGAATAAACTCAGTTTGAACAATGTTCAGTAAATAGGCAGCATCAAAGAATACCATCAACATGGGCGATCATGGGGTCGCACCTACGGAAATACCATCGCAGGTGCGAAAATCCACTAAAAGGCCTGGGGTAGCACCTGAGGTCAAATTGCCGCACTTGCGGCTCCGCATCTGCGGAAAATACACCACACCCGTGAGGATTGGGGGATTGGGCCAAGTCCGCACCTGCGAGCTCCTCGCCACAGCTGTGTCCGCACCTTCGGAAGGTCCATTGCAGGTGCGAGACACCAGAACCATCAATGGTTCAGCTGTCTTCCAAGTGCTAATAACATCCGATGGACATTCGAAGCATACCCGAGGCCCCCGGGACCCCGTCCAACCACACATGCAAGTCATATAACCTAACACGTACTCGCTCGAGGTTTCAAACGACATAAAACAACACTAAAACGATGAATTAAACTAAAAATCCATGAAATTCCTCAAAACTTCTATAAACATTAAGTTTTGCATTTAAGGTCCGAATCACGTCAAACTAAGTCCGTTTCTTACCAAATTTCACAGATAACACATATAAATCATATCGAACCTGTACCGGGCTTCGGAACCATAATACGAGCCCGATATCACAGGTTTTACCTCAAATTTCATTTTCAAAAACCTTTATATTTTTCAAAAAACAATTTTCTTTAAGAATTCATTTCTCGGACTTGGGACCTCGAAATTCGATTTCGGGCATACGCCCAAGTCCCATATTTTCCTACGGACCCTCCGGGACTGACAAATCACGGGTCCGGGTATGTTTACCAAAAATGTTGATTGAAGTCAACTTTATTCAAATTTCTAATATAAAATAATTATTTTTCTCAGTTTTCACATAAAAGCTTCCCGGCTACACGCCCGGGCTACGCACGTAAATCGAAGTGAGATAGAAGGAGGTTTTCATGACCTCGGAACACAGAATTAGATAGAATATACGGGATGACCCTTTTGGGTCATCACAATCTCCCCCTCTTAAACAAACATTCGTCCTCGTTGCTCTACCTCCGACGTTACTGTCCTAACCACGGGCTAAACTGAAACCACATGTCGTGCTTCCATGACAACTGTAACTTGAACAATATGATCTCGCTGCTCTGGAGTATAGACGGTGGGAGTATGAACTCCTCCCCTTATCTGTGAAGCAACTGATGCACAAAAAATCACCCTGCCTGAGTCGATGTACCAATTGTACTCAAAACTGCGCTCCGGTTTTCTGAAGTCCGGGGTAGCAACAGGCACCCCTAGTACCTGTCCCCCAACTAGAACTACTGGCGACTCCTCAACGGCTGCTCTGGTTGGTATCTTAACTGCGGCACGTGCTCCTCGTTGGCCTCTGTCTCTGGCCCTTGCGACGTTTGCTTCGGGTAACATCATCAGGAACCGCAGCTCGTGTCCTCACCATCGGTGAGAGAATGGAACGATAATTTCAATCTTCAAGATCGATGAACTCGCACGAGAAGAATGAAGGAAGTGAAATTGTCTTAATAGTTCCGTAGCCTCTCGAAGATAAGTACAGACGTCTCCGTACCGATCCGCAAGACTCTGCCAAACTCGCTTATGACTCGTAGCACCTATGAACCTAGAGCTCTGATACCAACTTGTCACGATCCAAATTTCCCTCTGTTGGGTATCGTGATGGCACCTAGTCTTAGGTACTAGGTAAGCCTAACATTACCACTGAACAACAACAATAATAAAGGAATTTTAAAAATTTCGAAATAGAATTCTTGACAGAGTTTACAATTTTCCCAAAATCCGGTAAATACAAGTCATAAGCTCTACGAAATCTTTCTATCAAATCTAAGTACAACTGTCTAGGAATAAGTAAGTACAGTTGCATAGAAATAAAACAGGAAGGTGACTCCGAAGCCTGCGAACGCAACAACAGGTTACCTTGAGTCTTCTCAGCAATGATCTGCGCAGGTACCAACAACAATAACCTAAAGCTGCACGCAAAAATGTGTAGAAGTGTAGTATGAGCACACCACATCAGTGCCCAGTAAGTATCAAAGTAACCTCGGTGAAGTAGTGATGAGGACTAGTCAAGACACCACCGGTCTAATAAGTAAAAAGGCATAAATGTATAAAAGACCGAAACATAGTATCTATCTAAAGATTTTTCAATATAATTAACGATATGATCGAATAATACGGAAGGAAATTCAATAATTACAATCAATGGACGGCATAATAGAAATACGTAAAGAGAATGGAAAGAATGCAGTCCAAATGGCGAGAATCACAACCCAATAAAAACACTAGCAACTCAGCACTGCATCAATTTATCTACGCCAGACCTTAGCCAATAAACTCAATAAAACTGGTCAACCTTCGAGTGAAAACCTTTAAATCGTGAGTTTATTTTGAAAGCTTTAAAGATATAATCATTTCGGAATAGAGAAATTTCTTCTTTGAAACATACTTTCTCTGAATGTATATTTATATATTTTTATAAAGAGAAATCTTAACAACATAGTCTCTTCAAAATACATGGTGTTCAAATATACTTTCCCAAATACTGCTCTTTCAAATATCATCAAAATACGTGATGTTCAAAATATATTTTCCCAAGTACTGCTCTTTCAAATATCATCAAAATACGTGATGTTCAAAATATATTTTTCCAATTAATGCTCTTTCAATTATCATTATTCTGCAAGACAAATGCTTTTCAAATATACTTTCGAAAAAGAAGTCCTTTAGACATAACTTTTCCTGGAGATAAATTGCTTTTCAGCTATACTTTTCAATATATATATATATATTTATATCTTTCGATCCAAATCTCCTCAATCATTAAACTACCGGAACTCAGTCCGCCACTCAGAATTTGCAATGCAATGCAGTACAGGGGGAAAGCTCCCGGATCTCTATCCGTAGTCCCAATTTAAATATGCGATGCAGTACAGGGGGAAATCTCCCGGATCTCTGTCCGTAGTCCCAATTTAAATATGTGATATAATACAGAGGGAAAGCTCCTAGATCTCTGTCCGTAGTCCCAATTTAAATATGCAGTGCAGTACATGGGGAAAGCTCTCGGATATCTGTCCGTAGTCCCAATTTAAATATGCAATGCAGCCACTAAGGAAAACAACCAGAATGCGACAGAAACAACATATATTGCCACAACCGGCGCGAAAGCAAACACGGCCGAATACAAAGTTTGATGAGCAAATCAATACAAAGACTTAAATCACAAAAATGGTAACAACTCGCTCATAAGAAGTAGCCACTGAGAGGAATGCCAAGCCCAAAGAGAGAACATCATAACGATGGGAAGACAAGACAAATATAGCAACGATTCTATACATTCAAGTTCGCAACCAAGAAACCAAATCATCCCGACAAGGGAATCAGTTATAACCAATCTCACTTAGACAATTAGCTTCAGCGAATAAACTCAGTTTGAACAATGCTCAGTAAATAGGCAGCATCAAAGAATACCATCAACATGGGCGGTCGTCAATTAAACCTAAGTAGTACTTAAGAGGAAAAATCATTTAAATCACAATGTACGACTCACGGGCATGCTTGACCAACGTAGAGATATTCCAGTTTCTTGTTAGACATTTATAGAGCGAGATTATACTAGTTCTAGTCACATAGACAGCGTATGAAGGAAGACATAGCATAACGCTAGGCAAGTACTTCTAAATTGAACAGGAAGAGATGAGACTAGATATCAGGAATTCAGATATAACAAGTTCAATTCATATACGAGGAATATAAGGACCCAAAATCCCTAAAAGGGCAACCTATTTGCAAATAAGTTCGAGTACGCACTCGTCACCTCGCGTACGCGGACTACAATTAACATAGAAGACTCAATCCTAAGGGGTAGTTCCCCCACACAAGGTTAGGCAAGATATTTACCTCAAAGACGACAACCCGGTACTCAAAAATAGACTTCTCGGGCGGGAAGGCCTCCGGACGGCTCAAAATCAACTAAAACAACTTCAAATACATATAAAACGTATAAGGAATGATTCCGAATAATAAAGTTTCAATCTTTGCAAATTTATAAAAATCGACCCCCGGGCCCGCACCTCATGACCCGACAAATTTTATGAATTCCGATTACCCATTCTGATACGAGTTCACCCATACTAAATTTATCCAATTCCGATAACATTTGGTCATTCAAATCATGAATTTTTATTTTTGACGTTTTCTTTCAAACCCCACAATCCCCTCAACCCAAAACACAAATTAAATGATAAAAACAAGAATTAATTCATGAAATATATTTAATTCTAGTGGAAGAACACTTACCCATTCGATTTGTGTGAAAACCCCATAAACAATCGCCATGGCCCAAGCTCTAGGGGTCAAAATATGATAAAAATGGTGAAACCCCGATTTTTCAAATATAATCTGTCAGCCCAGCAATATCCGCACATGCGCCCCTGGGACCGCACCTGCGGAAATACCATCGCAGGTACGAAAACCCATTAAAAGGACTGGGGTCGCACCTGCAGTCAAATTGCTGCACCTGCGAGGATTGGGGGATTGGTCCAAGTCCGCACCTGCGAGCTCCTCGCCGCACCTGCGTGTCCGCACCTGCGGAAGGTCCATCGCAGGTGCGAGACACCAGAACCAGCAATGGTTCAGCTGTCTTCCAAGTGCTAATAACATCCGATGGGCATCCGGACCCCGTCCAACCACACACGCAAGTCATATAACCTAACACGGACTCACTCAAGGTTTCAAACCACATAAAACAACACTAAAACGATGAATTAAACTAAAAATCCATGAAATTCCTCAAAACTTCTATAAACATTAAGTTTTGCATTTAAGGCCCGAATCACGTCAAACTAAGTCCGTTTCTTACCAAATTTCATAGATAACACATATAAATCATATCGAACCTGTACCGGGCTTCGAAACCATAATACGAGCCCGATATCACAGGTTTTACCTCAAATTTTATTTTCAAAAACCTTTATATTTTTCAGAAAACAATTTTCCTTAAAAATTTATTTCTCGGACTTGGGATCTCGGAATTCGATTTCGGGCATACGCCCAAGTCCCATATTTTCCTACGGACCCTCCGGGACCGTCAAATCACAGGTCTTGGTCCGTTTACAAAAAACATTGACTGAAGTCAACTTTATTCAAATTTCTAATATAAAATCATTATTTTTCTCAGTTTTTCACATAAAGGCTTCCCGGCTACACGCTCGGGCTGTGCATGCAAATCGAGGTGAGATAGAAAGAGGTTTTCACGACCTCAGAACACAGAATTAGATAGAATATACGGGATGACCCTTTTGGGTCATCATAATGAACCTCCAAAATCAATAACACAAGCGCGGAGCATGTCCTCCAATATTTGAATGGTACGCTCGGACTATTCGTCAGTTTGAGGGTGAAATGTTGTACTCAACTCCACTCGGATACCCAACTCACGCCGAACTGCCCTCCAAAAGTGCGAAGTAAACTGCGTACCCCGATCAGAAATGATAGACACGGGTACCCTATGAAGGTGAACAATCTCCCGAATATACAACTCCGCCAACCACTCTGAAGTATAAGTACTGGCCACAGGAATGAAGTGTGCTGACTTAGTCAGCCTATCCACCATAACCCAAACCGCATCGAAATTCCTCCGAGTCCGTGGAAGCCTAACAACGAAGTCCATAGTGATACGCTCCTACTTCCACTCAGGAATCTCTATCTGCTGAAGCAAACCACCAGGTCTTTGATGCTCATACTTTACCTGCTGACAATTTAAGCAACGAGCCACGTAATTCATAATGTTTTTTTTTTATCCTTCTCCACCAATAATGTTGTTTCAAATATTGGTACATTTTAGCTGCCTGAATAAGTACTGGAGATTGCGATGGTTTGTAAAAACTTCAGACGGCACACCATAAAGGTAGTGCCTCCAACCTTTCAAGGTGTGAACAATGGTTGCCATCTCTAAGTCATCAACAAGGTAATTTTTCTCATGGACTTTCAACTGACACGACGCATACACAATCACCCTGCCATCTTGAATCAATACTACTCCAAGTCCAACTCGAGAAGCATCACAACACACAGTGAAAGAACCCGAATCTGATGGTAACACTAACACCGGCGCTGCAGTCAAAGCTAATCTTAAGTTTCTGAAAGTTTAACCCACACTCGCCTTACCATTCTAATGGAACATCTTTTCGGCTCAATATGTTTCTTAATAGTTGTTCACAGTCACTTACAGAATCATCAAATTGCTTCACGTCAACAAAGAAAAAAAATCTCCTTTCAAACCTTCACAACACTGATAACGAAAGGCGATTCACGAAGGCCTCATAATTATATACGCGAATCTAAGTGTCTCATTTAATTCCACCCGGGCGGGCACATACCTCGTAGGTCAAAGCTCAATAATTATAACATGAATTTGGCAAATCATGCACAGTTAATTAATTAATTTCCTTGTTTATTTATTTATTTGTTTACTTATTATTAGTATTACTTTTATTATTATTTATTCATTTATTAATATTATTATCATTATATTTTATACATAAATTGTTGAATCAGCCTAACAGGCATGACTCCCTACCAGTACTATAACAAAATTTTAATTCACAAGGGAGAATTTAAACACAAGAATTTCCGTCACCGGGACCTCGCCCTTACATAACTTTCACCACGGCTCGTAGCCCAATTTAAACATCTCAAGTCATATTAAAATGCGTGGATCTCGTCTCAATTCTGAATCACAAGCAACATGCGTATCGTGCCAATCAAAACATTCCATTTCCTTTGTAAAGACCCGCAAATTTTCTATGTCTAAAATAATGCCCGAATAGGTCCCTGTGTTGTTACAACCGTCGAAATTCTTAAAAATGGTCCTATTTTGAGTAAAATGTATCCCAGAACTTGAAAGATTAAATTTTCCAGAAATTGCGCGTTATGCGACGCACTATGCGATCGCATAACAGGCTTGAGGATCGCATAGTGGTCGCATACCTGGACAGTAGCATGTCCAAATTGAGGAAACTATGCGGCCCGGAATGCGATCGCATTTTGGGTATGCAGACCGTATAGTTTTCGCATTCTTTCCCCATGGTTTTTGTGAGGGAGGTTATGCGACGCACTATGCAATCGCATAACAGGTACGCGGACCGCATAGTGGTCGCATACCTGGGCAGTGTGGTTCCCGTTTTGGCCCATTTGAAGGCCAACTATGCGACAGGAATGCGGACCGCATAGCAGGAACGCGATCACATTCCTGACCGCATTTCTGTATCGGGGCTCCTATTTTCTAAATTTAAGACCCGGCCCCCCATTTTATAAAACACCCCCTCCCTTCATTTTAACGATTTTCTGAAAAATAGAGAGAGAAAAAGAGAGTTCTTGAGAGAGAGGGTTTCAACATCATCCAATTTACTTTTCCAAAATCACTCAAGCCCGAAAGTTAGCGAGTTATTGTCATCTTCTTCACCCAAAAAGGTAAGTCTTCACCCTATTTCCCCAATTTCTCAGATTTTAGGTAAGAATAAAACACACATAGGTTGGTTCTTGAAAATAAAAAGTAAAATCTTGCATTCATGTGAGTTAAACCCCGTAATCTAGTAAAGGAAAAAATAAGTTTGGGTAATTATTCTCAAAAAGGGGGTTAGTATTCTAAGGGGTCACATAGTATTTGATAAAATGCTCAATTGAGTACAAGATTCCTAATTCTAAGTGAAATATGTCACATTGTGGAATAGATTGACGGTGCTAGACGGTCAGTTGAATTGTGATAGAAATTAAAAAGGGTATGACTCGAGGTATGTATGGCTAACTTTAATCTTCGTAGAGTCACCTTGTTGGTGTCCGAACATTCGGTATGAGTTTCTTGCTGAGTATATGTGAATTGATTGTCCGGTTGTGTTGAGGTGTGAGATTTCATTCCCTGATTTTTCTTAGTCGACTATCGTGATAATTGAAATTGTGAAAGGTGACTTCTATGTGATTACTCTATCATGTGCAAGGTTCGTTAAATGCTTGAGTATGTTGGTATGAAAGAATGGTAACGAACTCAAATGTGTAAATGTATCTAAGTGATAAGGGCTGTGTAACAAGTGATGAAAGGGAGTTGTGAATTGATCTAATTGAACTAAATGACCATGGAAATATCGTATATGACTCATTGTTGGCAAGGTTTATTGTGGCTTAACTTCACATGGAATGTTGGTTGTAATGAATTTATATTCTTATTGATGAGCATCTTTGTGGTTGAATTAATGGATGATAATGACTATTATGAACACATGATTGGTTGGGTGTTATGAAATTGTACTCTTGATGATATGAAACCCTGTGATTGAATTGTGGGTTGTTATTGTTTGCCATGAAATGTGATTCCGGTGGGATCGAGTTGCATGCCGCAACACAAAGTAATAAGGGTGGAGCGGTAACACGGGTGGAGTGTAAATTGTACGGTGGGATCGATTGCACGCTGCAACACGAAGTAATAAGGGTGGAGTGTAAACTGTACGGTGGGATCGGGTTGCATGCTGCAACAGAATGTAATAAAGCTGAAATGTGATTGTGTTGAAATAAGAATCTGTGAGGCTCTCAATTGTATTTGTTTCTGTATCACTGTGCACTATGTGTTGGTTCCTTCAACTACTTTCTATCTGTACATCTCTTGATTTTACTTTGAGTAAAGTTTGCTGATCACGCTCAACTATGTCTTGTAGAAGACTAAACGGGCGTTGCAAATATAATCCTGGG